>SEYY01001049.1:0-5000 GCA_009176605.1 Armadillidium nasatum
TTGTGTTTTTTTTTTTTCAATGATCGCTGACTTGCACATTTTGCTGTAACTTTTGATTCACATATCCTATTTGCTAGATCCGTTTCCTTTCGACAACATATTCTTCTAGAGTCTTCAACTTCTCTACTGCAATTTCACCATTATCTGATTTTATTGGTTTACATATTACTGACAGTAGTTCCTTCTTCTGATTTCATTATCTGTTATACCTATTTCCTCTGTAGTGAATGTTCACGATCTTTGGTTTATTATCTGTAAATAACTTCAGTGTACTCATTCCATCTTTTTATAACTTCTTCCATACCGAATATTATTGTTCCTTCCTTCCTTTCTTTTCTTTGCTTAAACAATTCGGAAATATTTCGTGTGGCCTTTTGCTGATCTCTTCTTAACAAGTTTTACCAATATAGAAGCAACTCTTGTTCATCCATAATCTCTTAAACTTATTATTATATTGTAACCAATTTATAACATGCTTTCTGGTGTGTTTGTGCGCGTTTGTGTAATTGCGTGCGTGTGTGCAGGTGTGTAGGTGTGTGTGTGTTGTAAGATTCATCTGTTACTATATATATAATAATATAATATATATATATATATATAAATATATATATATATATATATATATATATATATATATAATAATAATATATATATATATATATAATAATATAATATAATAATAATAATAATAATTAATACATATGGATGATTATGCATAATCATGTAAGAAATGTTAAATAAAGTAGTAAGTATTCAACGTAGAAGACATTGGGGGCCTTTACTCTAGTACCTCCCGACCCGTGAGTGGTTGAGAAATCGAATATTTTGTGAAATTTTGAATAAAAAGAAATGACATCTTACACACATTGCTCTATTCAAGATTATATTTTCTTGATAGTTTGTAACTGGAATCCGCGTGTGATATCGAACGGGCCCCTTCAAGCACGTGAGTCAGTCACTCTTCCCTTATGCAAATCCATGTAACCAAAATATTCGTTTGTACTTTCACTCAGTTCACATTTGATGTCTTAAAAATATATATAATATATGAGAGTCAAAATTCATATGCTTAATTATTTTCTAGTTTTAAAATAAGAAAAAACTATATATATATATATATATATATATATATATATATATATATATATATATATATATATATATATATAATATATATATATATATATATATATATATATATTGAAAGTATTACTTTTACTTCTTGAATAAATTTTATTATTAATCTAAGTTGTACTGTTACATTAATATGGGTATCTCATTTCTTCAGTATTTGTCTCTAAGGTTTCATAGTTCGTATATGACTCCATTCGAGTGAATAATTCAAGATATCTTTTGCTATTTTTTGTGATACCATCTATTTCAATTTCAGGGAAATTATATTGAATGAACCACAACTTCTAAAGACCTCTTCGGAGGCCAAGTCTTCTCCAGGAGTCAATAGAGATAGCGGAATCTTTGAGGACCTATTCTCTCTCCACCTGAAGGACAATATATCGCTTGACCGAAACTCTCCGACGCAGGACTATTTTTCCTATGACCAAAGCCCAAATCACAGCTGTGGGGCTGCGGACGAAGGTGGGTTTACCTTTTATTTTGTTCAAGATATTTGAAATTTAAGTTGATTAATCACTTTAAATATTATTTTTTAAGATTTAACTTTATTGATAATTCTGATTAATAAATATTTATCGATAATATGGTAAAATGAATGTGTTATTTTCTTTATCGTGCAGTTTCCCCTATATAATGCTTTTAAAAAAAAATGGCTTCTTTTATATGATTTTTAAGAATCTTTTGAATATTACCTATAGATATTTAATTACTTATGTTTGTAATTTTTGTATTTTGTAACTTTTAGAATACAGTTTGAAGAGCAAGTGCAATTCTGACAGGGTTCTTCATGCTTCCATATCTTCGTTGAACACAGAAATAGACCTCCTTCCATCGTTGTCTTCTTTATCTTCATTTTCGAGTTCGGAAGAGGAAGAAGATTCTGAAGAGGAAGACGAAGAAGAAGAAGAAGTCGTAGAAGAAAGGAAGGAAGAGGAAGACAATATAAAGGAAGATTCTTCAGACGACGAAGAAGAAGAACTAGAGTTAAATAACGACGATATTTCAGTTTCATCTGAGAGCGAAAACTCATCGGACAGTGAATCGAGTTCCTTTGGCTATCATTCTCTGCTCAACGACGCGACTCCTGAAGAAAATAGCCATTTCAGTTCTGATTTTAGTAAATTAAGCGAAGATGCTGAATCAGACGAAGAAAGTCTTCATGACGATAATTCTAAAGCGTCCTTAAACTCTTGTAGTGAATTTCAGGAGTACGAAACATCATCATTAAACTTGCTTGATACTAAAAACCTTTCGATTTCTACAGAAATTCTTAAAAACCAAGGTGAAGAATCTTCAGATAACAATTTAAACAAGGAATATTCTCTTTCCTCTCTGTCACTAAGTGTTTCAACGTCATCTTGCTCATCCGAGGACGACGAAAGCCCGTCTGACATTGAAAATAAAATGGCAGAAACAGAAATCAAAATGAACGACTCTCTCCTTTCAAATGGAAGAGAGGAACTATCGATCCATAATCGAAAAATGAAACATTATCTTAAAACGAAAGACTTAAAGATTGCATTAGGAGAAATTCCTTCTCATAGGGCATACATGAAAGAAAAAGTCTTCCTCAAAAATAATGTTCATCTCAATAATAATAATAATAACAACTACAAACATATTAACAGTCAAATTAAAATTGCTGAGAAACAACGCATACGACCTCCAAACTCCCTCCCTTTGCAGAAGAACAAGGTCATCGAAGGAGACAACAGAACGAATTCTGCCGATAGCCCCATCATCGACGCCTATGAAAAAGAATGCCAAGACGCTCCCGAAAAATCCGTAAAAGAAAGTGAAAACAAAATCACGAGTAAAACTATGGAAAAGGAAGACGTAGCAGAGAAACGCCACAATGGTGTTGAAGAACCTGATGAGGCTGAAATGAAGGCTTTTGAAACGGCGATGAAACAAGCCATCCGAAGAAAGGAAGCAGATTCCCTTTCTTTCTCCCGAATCAACATCACCTTCGACGAAGTTGAAATGAGGCACAGACCAAGTCCTCAACAACGTCGTAGAGAAAGAAATGCATTACGTCGATCCCTTCAGCAGACCTCTGCAAGAGAAAAGAACAAACAAAAATCTCCTGATGTTGGTGAGCTAACATTTTTCCATATATATATATAATAATATATATATATATATATATATATATATATATATATATATATATATATATATATATATAATATATATATATATATATATATATATATATATATATATATATATATATATATATATATATATATATATAGGCCATTCCATGTTAAGCTACCTAAGGGTCCCTGCTCGACCACCTTCAATTTTGATAAAAAAATTTTTACAGGATGTATATATGGGCCCCTCATGGAGGCCTTCAAAGTTTCAGCTTCACAAATAGTTTGGGTTGAGGCTCCAAGACTGGTTTCGTAAATGCCATTTTTTTGTCACCTTGTTGTTTATAACACAAGATAACTACAATGATAGAACTCGGTGTTCTTGTTCATTTTTTTTTTTTTTTTGTGTAGAATAGCATGCTGTAGTTGTACGATTAAAATTCAAAAGACAAAATATTTTCTACAATTTGGTTTCAAAATAGCCCAAAAACTTTATCCCTATCAATTTTCCTCATATTTCAACAGGCTGTAATTGTTGAACGAATGGATTTGAGAGGCTGATACTTTTTCAGTTTATAGTTCACAGGCATGTCATAATGCAATGCAACTGTCATTTTGCCAGGTAGAATACTTGGGGAGTTATTCATCCGTAAAGTCCACCCAAAAAAATTTGACATGACAGTTTAGACCACCTTTCAGGAGCCTATATCTCAAAACTGACTATTTCAAGTAGATTTACAAGGGCATTGAAAAGGGCACTTCTTATATGATTATGAAAAGTGTGTTCCATTTTGGTGTCTTTTCATTTAAGTTTTTGATGTCTTTTCGTATGATAGATATGCGAAAGGGCAATTCCGGACAAATAACAGGGATCTACGCTCACTATAGAGTCTTGTATTCGTATGTGGGAGATCTTACTCTTCCTATGGGTTTAGAATTGAGCCCCCGCACCCATCAGTAGCCCCACCCAAGCTACTTACTAGGTTGAAACTTTGCAGGTCTTCACGTAGAACCCATATGCGTACATCCTGTAAAATAAGCATCAAAATTCAAGAGGGTCGAACAGGGACCGTATCTGAAATTAAGACACTTCGACATGGAATGACCCATATATATATATATATATATATATATATATATATATATATATATATATATATATATATATATATATATATATATATATATATATATATATATATATATATATATATATATATATATATATATATATATATATATATATATATATATATATATGATCCCTTTGGCATGTATAAAAAAAAAATGATGCATGCAATTATTTAAAATTAAGTTCATTTAAGAACAGTTTTTCATGTATTGAAATAAGACTTAAAATAGTTTTTATACTTTAAAAGGTCAGTAAAAGACAAAGCGCAAAGGTAAATGAGCCGAAAAGAAAGCATTGGGTCATTAACTTTCCTGCAGGATGTATTAGGAAAAAAAATAGAATTCTAAACGAACATTTTAAACATAGGCACTCTTTCTTTTATATCTCAATTGCCCGGAATTGGTAAGAGTGGTGCCAAAGCACCCAAATGTACGATCAATTTGACGACGAGGACGATTCTATCGCTGCCAAACGTACGATTCTCTTTAGAGGGGAATGGCTATAATGAATAGCAAGAGAGAGCCGATTCTTCTTCTTCAGTTTATTCCCATTTCAAAAATAGTGTGCCAACTCGTTGGGTAACCTTCTTATATTTATGTACAGTGATGTAAATAATTTTTAGCCTTTTTTTTTTA
>SEYY01001049.1:15000-42500 GCA_009176605.1 Armadillidium nasatum
TATATATATATATATATATATATATATATATATATATATATATATATATATAGGGAGAGGGCTACCGGGCTGGTATATGTTTTGCTTGCTCCGGATCAGACTCTGACTTCACTATTTTAAATTTCACGACTCCCACATGCCTCCGGATCCATTTATTACATTTTTAAAGAAAATTTTTGTTTTTCCTTCACCCAAAATGTTGCGGCTCCAGTCCGCTGTCCTGACTGCAGATAGGATTGTAGAATATTGGAGCGAAAATGCGGAATATTTTCTGCTTTAATGAATATAGAGGAGATTGTTGAAGGTATGAGTGGGATTTGTTTGTATGGCGAAATTGCTAGGGCATAGATGTGAACACGGGCTTAGGAGGGAGGTTTTTTACATACACATTACTATTATTCTGTTTCTTTTACTTTTAATTTGTGGATTATTACTGTTCTAACTCTCATCTTAACATTTTCCTTCTTGTGAGATCTTGAAACCTAAGAAAGCATGTAACCTGAAGAATATATCTCCCCATATTTTATGGGAATGCACATCTTATTTTTCTCCTGTCCTCTTAAAAAACTCTTTCTGTGCCTCAACAGTTAACACTAACACTTTACCTTATTGTCCGAATCTAGATTCCGAAAAATGTTAGCCGTTCTAATCCCTGTAGTTTTTATGTATATTCTCTGTAAAGTTTTTTTTTTAGCATTATCCTTGATTCTTATTTCGTGTACTATCGAAAATCTCATTCCCTTCTTTCTGGCCATTTTTATAATTTTCGACTGTCTGGTCAAAGCTGGTGATATTTTTTCTTATATTTTTTTTACCGACTTGTTATCTTTTGTCCTTGGGATTTATGGGGAGTGGTGGTGATGTCGACTGACATACCCAATGATTTTGATAGAGCATTACATGCGAATCTGCTCGTAAAATTCTCTTTCGGGGTTCCTCCTTCACTTTTCTTACTCTTTCTCTTTCTAATTGTTTCATATCGATAGTCTTTCTTTCCTGTTAAAAGTAGTGTTCCTCATTGTTCTGTTTTATCTTCTACCTAACTTATTACTACTTTTAATTAAATACTTTGTTTGCTCTTTCAACATTTATCCATTCTTATGCCAAGTAGTATATATTCAGCTCTTATCATTTCTAGTTTACATCCTCTTTTGTGTCAAAAGTTTCCTCTCGAGTTCAAGTTTCCGATGATACTATTCTCGCTGATCTGGATAGGGTCTCATTCTCCCTCTTACATTTCAGGAGGTTCCAACTCGAAAAGTATTTCGAAAAAATTCGAATTTCAAGTCCAAAAGGAATATTCATAAATTGTCCTTTATGTTACACATTCTTAGATTCTTTATCTTTGGACTCGTGTTGTTTTTTCTATTTTATACGTGAGTTACAGTGCCAGGTGTTCGAGGGAGTTGACGGTCTGACCACTCATAATCCACCTTCTTCCTTTAAGACACTATCGTAGACAACGGGTGTAGTGTCTTCACTCCAAATATAGGTGGAGTTCATGCAAATCCAGGCTTATCCACTATAGTACCTCTTCCTTTTCTACCACCTTTCTTCTGTGGAAATCTATCACACCTGTATTTACTTCAAAATTTGATCTTTACTTAAAATATTGCTTAATTTTGTACTCGACTGTGAAGTTTGCATTTGGTGTCAACCTGTGCTTGTATTTTTTCCTTCTAATACCCCTCCTTATTGAATATTACCTCGTCAATGGTGGTAACATATATATATATATATATATATATATATATATATATATATATATATATATATATATATATATATATATATATATATATATATATATATATATATATATATATATATATCATAGACATTAACAGAGTCTTAGTCACAGACTGAAACCTCCTTACCCCATCCCAGAGGAGTTCCACAGGAACCTCATTTTACAGTTATTATTTTCTTTTACACTAGAAAGGCGACACCCTTTTTAAGAGTTACAATTTCAATCTGTGGGAGAGTTGGGGATGGGTTGGGGGGTGGGGTGGGGTGTTTTCTTTTCAAGAAAGAAGTTTCAGATGTTTCAAAACAGACCGGTTTTTTCGGTTGAGTATATATATATATATATATATATATATATATATATATATATATATATATATATATATATATATATATATATATATATATATATATATATATATATATATATATATATATATATATATATATATATCAGTGATGGGCGAATCCAAATCCAGTCATTTTTAAAATTCCTAAATCTGAATCCGACTAGTTTTCGGATTTCTCGAAACCGAATCCAGAACCCTCGAACCTGAATCGAATCCGAATCCGAAAAATTTTGAATTTCACGAATTCGACATATATATATATATATATATATATATATATATATATATATATATATATATATATATATATATATATATATATATATATATATATATATATATATATATATATATATATATATATATATATATATATATATATATATATATATATATATATATATCCTCTGGTTGGTGGAAAAGTCCATAGGCCTAACAATCACCATCAGAGTTGGAAAATTCTCCGGATGGGCCAAGTTGAAACCAACATGCCCCGATACACGGCATTTGAATTTGTATATGTCAAAGGAAGTTGTGAAAATAGATAAAGAGAATAAGCTTCAGACTTTACAAGTGGAGTTCATGTAAGTCATTCTAGAGTTTAAGTCTGGTATCAGAGGGTTGGAAAGAAAAAGGATGAGACTGTGTAGAAAGGCGTGTATCATGAGCCTTTCTCATTTTAGGAGGTATGCGAAAGGAGACCAGAAGAGCAGTGTTCATTGTAATTGCGGTTATATTGAGGTTGGCTCACCAACAGAAAAAGAGAAAGAGAAAATAGTTAAAACGAAAATCCGTACATTCCACCATTTCAAGAAGAGTTGTGTGAATGAAACCACCCCAGATATGTGAAGTATGCTCCATACACGAACGAATAACCCATATAAAGAACAAGCAACTGGAATGGAGTGAATAAATTTCAAAATCACCTCAGAACACCACATCTCTTAGAAACTTTAGAATGAGAAATAATGTGATCCTTCCAAGAAAGATCACGAGAAAAAAAATATTCCCTTAGAATATTTTAAGACAGATAAATATTTGAGTTGTGTGTTTTTGAAGATGTCATAGTTGTGTGGAATATTAAGTCGAGTAGAATGATGGAGAAACTGAGTTTTTGAGATACTGAAATAAACTATGTTTTCCTCTGCTCCGTTAAGAAATTCAAGAATGATCATCAGAGGTTAGTTTCTCCAGGGCTACCCTCCTAGCGATATTTAATTGCTGTTAGGTGGGACGGACTTCAAAATGAAAGGATTAATGAAGGGTACAGTTCATCGGCATAAGAGTGGATTAGTAATGAAGTAAAATAGTAAAAACTAAAAAAATATTTGGTGAAAGAAAAGATATCTGAGGAGCACCACTATTACAGATTTAAAGGATGAACTGTCGACGTCTTGAAACAACTGACATAAAACAAACTGGGAAGGAAATCAGACAGGCTGCCACAGAGATAAGTATAGATACCGAAAGAGGGATGTTTAGAAATCAAAGCTTTCTTTCATGCTCTATCGAAGGCTTTATGATAGGTCTAGTGCCACAGTAAAAGTTTCACGGAAATGCCATGTAGCAGAGTACCAAGAGTCAGAGAAAAGATATAGAAGGTCACTAGTGGAGTATTCCTTGCAAAATACGACACTCCTTCATTACACTATTCGTTCGAAATAAATCCACTTGATATTTCGTTATTTAGAATTCAACATTAATTAAGCTTTTAAAATTCCCTGTTCCCACCAACGGCTTTAAATAAAAATTCATAGTTAAAATTAAAGTAAATATTAAGAACAGGAAATGACAAGTCTGGAGTTCACAATTCATACAAAATTGATGTGAGTGCGTAGCACTCCTTGTGCTGGGAAGGGCGACGCAATGATTATGTCACTTGTAGATCTCAAGCGTCGAAAGCCATACTGATGATCTGAGAGAATTGAATGAGATTCCAGATAATCCTGGAAATGAAAGTTGAGGAAGGATTTCAAAAATTTTAGACAAAATTCAAATGAGAACTGTAGGACGATAGGTAGAAGGATTAAAACTGTTATCTTTCTTTGTAGTCAACTGAACATATGCTTAATTCCAACGCAGAGGGAGAAATACAATATAGTAAGGCATAGAGAGCAGAATTGAACGAGGACAGGCTCTAGCTCTCAAAATATGAGTAAGAATGCCATCCATAGATCTCAGGATCTCATGCACCTGATCATGTGCAATAACAAGCTGAAACATAGAACACCTGAGAGGAGGAGTAGGATGAGGGATGATAGAATCATACAGGGTGGATTTAGTTGAATTTTGCTTAATTCCAGCACAGAGGGAAAGTATTAGTATTAAGGCATAGAGAGTAGAGTTGAACTAAGACAGGCTCAAAATACGAGGAAGAATTCCATCCATAGATCTTATACACCCGATTATGTGCAATTACAGGCTGAGACATAGAACACCTGAGAGGAATAGTAGGATGAAGGATGATAGAATCATACAGGGTGGATTTAGTTGAAGAAAAAGAGATTAGCTTTTTCAAAAAGAAGAGTTAGCTACAGTATAATCAGAGGTAGATTACAGAAGTTATTAGAGATGTTTTTGGTAAGAGGCCAGAAATTTTTATCAGGAGGAAAAAATAAAAGGTTATTCAAATTTTGATGTTACTTCTAATGAAAGGATTCGAATCCGAATCCACCCAATTTTGGGGTTTCTCAAATCCGAATCTGAATTCGAATCCAAGAAAAAACTTTAGAATTCTCCGGATTCGCCCATAACTGATATATATATATATATATATATATATATATATATATATATATATATATATATATATATATATATATATATATATATATATATATATATATATATATATATATATATATATATATATATATATATATATATATATAGTATGTGTATGTATGTATGTATATGTAGCCTATATGATACTAACAATAAATTCTTGTAGCAAATTATAATCAACTTTTTGTGTGTGGGTGCCTACTTGCAACAAACATTACAGTTCGAGGTCGTTTTCATTTTTTTTTTTTTACTTTTGTGGGGTGGGGGGTTAGTTTGATATTATGTTTGATATATATTTAACTTAATTAAAGAAAAACTAACGTTCATTGAGAAAGTAAACATATATTTTTTAATTTTATAATTTGTTGAAAATGTTCATGAAATTTATTTTATTTTATAATAAAATATAATATAATATATATATATATATATATATATATATATATATATATATATATATATATATATATATATATATATATATATATATATATATATATATATATATATATATATATATATATATATATATATATATATATTATATATATATATTTTCGCACTCATCCCCACATTCTACACAAAGTAGGCTTTTCTTTCATATACCATAAACACTAGTACAAACAACTCATCCTTTTTGAATAATTATAATAGTAATTTAAGATGGCATCCACAACAGTAAGTTTGGAGCAGCCTAGAGTGGCGGCTCCAGGAAATAGCCATTCATTCACTCCTTCCCCCATTACCACTTGAGAGTTTGTGGCCTCAGATAATAGGGGTGGTGCCACGAAGACCTTGCAGCCGGACTTTCCTTGGATGGACTGCCTACTTTCTTCATTAATTTCTGCAACATTTGCGGTTTTCAATTCAATTTCCACTTTGTTGAACACCACATCTCTCCTATCTTCTAGACCTTACCTCTAATTCTTGACCGAAACTCTGGTGCTTGAGCGTTCTGATAGCAAACTTTTTTCTGTTTCCTTTTTGCTGTCTCTATCCTCAGTTTTCATCAAAACGAGGTTGTGCTACGATTTTGTTCGCTCTCGTGTGTCTAATTTGGAATCTTCCTAATTTTCCACATTATGGCTTAAGCCCTCTTGCCATTCTACAACTAAATTCACTTGTTCTGTTTATTTATCTCCTAATTCTGCTGACTATCCTGAATTCTTTGACTATCTAAACTCCAAAATAGAGAACATTCTCTCTTCTTCTTTCTCAGAACTCACATAAGGTGATTTCACTGTTCACCATCGCCAATGGCTTTCTTATAGTTCTCATGATACAGACGTTGAACGTTCCTTCCAATTCTTCATTCAGAATGACCTTCAGTAGTTGGTACATCTCCCTACTCTTATCCCTGATCGTTTTGTAGATGTATTGAGCATTCTAGACCGTTTATTTATCTTCAAATCATTCTCCTTATACTGTTAAATTCTATCCTCCTCTGGGTTCTACCGATCATCTTCATATCTCTATCTTTTCAAGTATTCTGCAAGAAAAGGCCCCTCCTGTTGCGAAGAAACGTTTGTAGCATTTCGATGCGCAAGCGGATAGGACTTGATGTCGTACTTCTTTGATTTCCTGTGGAATAATTATTGCTTCCGTGGGAGGGGTTCCTCTGAGGGTATAGAGCATATTACCAAGGCCATTTTCTGTGGCATGGAGGCTTACATTCCATAATCTTTCACTACTACTAAACCTTACAAACCTTAGTTTAACTCTGCTTGTTTTCGGGTTATTCTCCGAAGGGATTTTGTCTTCAAACTCCAGGAACTCATGCAATATATATTTCATCCTTGAATCGTGCAAATCTATTCTTCGTAACACCAAAATTTATTTCTCCGTAGAAATACTCTTTCTTGCATTTTGAAATTTTTTTACCTCTGACGTTGCTCTTTCCTCTTTTCCTCATCTAGTATATTCTGACGGCATAACTGCTTTTTTACCTTTTTCTTCTAAAGCTGAACTCTTCGCTCAAACTTTTGCTTCTATTTCAATTTTTAGACGATTTCGGAGCTAATATCTCCTCCTTCAACTCCCTGCAACTCATTCTTAATATTATAATTTCTTCTGAAGACATCATTTCTTCTCTATCTGAACCTTAGCACTTAGAAGGCGTACGGTCCTGATGGAATCCCTCCTGGGGTTCTCAAAACGTGCATTTTAGCATGCACCCTGCCTTGATAAATTATTTCGTCTGTCTTTCTATTTTGATCTTCCCTTCTTGCTGAAAACGTGTTCTCATTCAGCCTGTGCCGAAAGAGGGAAACCCCTCTCAACCCCCTAGCTACCGTCCCATTTGTTCAAACTTCGTTCTTTCTAAAATATTCGAATCTATCCTTAACAAGATTTGGAAAAATATCAAATCTTCTAATCTTTGCTGTGATCGCCAATATGGCTTTCGTTTTAAAAAAAAAAAAAAAAAACGCTCTACTGGTGATCTTCTTTCCCTTGTATCTGACTCTTGGCCATCCGCTCTTTGACATTTCGGGAAATCTTTTGCTGTTGCGCTGGACATATCGAAAGCCTTTGATAGAGTGTTGCACAAAGCTTTAATTTCTAAATTTTCCTCTTTCGGAATCTATCCTCTCTGATTTTCTTTTCAGTCGTTCTATAGCATCTGTTGTAGACGGCCACCGTTCGTCTTTTTTATCTATTAAAAATGGTGTTCCTCAGAGATTTGCCTTATTACCAACACTTTTTTTTCAACTTTTCATTAATGACATTCTCACAATTATTTCATCATTTATCCACTCCTATGCCGATGACAACCACCCTTTGTTATTTATTTCAGTTTGAAAGACAAAATTTTGATTTTTAATTTTAAATCTAAAATTTTCCAACAACAGTAATAGACTCAAGGAGTGTAACCTTGAAGCAACTGACCTCTGATCTATCTCGTATTTCAAATTGGGGCAGTGAAAGCATGGATCATATTACTTATCTTTCTAAATAATTTACAAAAGTTTTGGTTATTATGATGCTCCTTGTTATTTCTTCACACCACCCCAATTGCTTGCTCTGCAGGGGTGTTGTTCGCCCCTATATGGAGTATGCCTCACACATCTGAAGTGCTTCAGTCATACAGCTATCCTAGAAAAGGTAGAGTTTAGGGTTTTTCGTCTTATCATCTCTTCCAGCTCACTAATTCTCTGCAGTTTCTTTCTTCCAGTCGAATTGATGCGTCACTCTTTCCATACTATTTTTATTACAAGGACACTTCTCTTCTGAACTTTCTAGTCTCATAACTCCTACACTACTACACGGTGTAGCAGTTCTGCACTGCTACACAGTCTCATCCTTTCTCTGTCCAACTCTCTGACCTCAGACTTAACCACTATGCTTAATCTTACTTGGCACAATTTCAATGGCCGCGTATAGGGACATGTCGGAATATAACTTGACCAGGTTTTCGATATTTTCTAACTCTGATGGAAATTGGTAGGGCTCTATATATATATATATATATATATATATATATATATATATATATATATATATATATATATATATATATATATATATATATATATATATATATATATATATATATATATATATATATATATATATATATATATATATATATATATATATGGGTAAAATACAGAGCATTTATGGAGTGGTATGCTGAAATATCGTAGAGGTGGTGTCTTCTGAAATTGGAATAGTATTATTATCTTCGTAATTTGTGTAATTTGAGATTCACTGTCTCGCAGTATTTTCAAATGGTAGACCTACAGGTTTTTTATTTTTTTAATTTTTTTATTTATCGCATTTTGATAACAAGTGATAGAAACTGATCGTTGAGAACGACCATATTCGGATAACATAGTAAGAGATTTCATTAATGTATTACACTTGATATTAAAGATCTTGGAGTGATTTTGTTGGGTTTGCACTTTGCTCGGTTGAACCCACGTACACGCTGGTGATATTCAAGGACGAAAGTCATTTCTATACCAATCAGGCAACCGGGGTAATGTAAATATTTTTTGAGAAGGCCCTATTTCAAGCTTTGCTCTCATTGAGCACACAAATATACACTCACACACAGAGATATTCTTCCAGATATATTATGAATAGAAGATTTGAGCTTTTTTAGTAGAAAATATTACAAATATTTATCAGAGTATATGGAATTGAAAAATGATGAAATTACTACAGTCATTTTTTAAAAAAGAAATAGGAGTGAAATCTCTGTTTTCTTCAAAGTTACCTTTATAAATTATTTTCTGCTGAGATGCTTATGTTTAAAAAAAAAGGAATGATGTTTGCCTGCAACAGCTTCTGTTGAACGTTCAAAAAGTAGATCTAAAAAAACTATATATTGTGGTACGCTGATCTTCTATTAACTTCAGCCTAATATCGGTGGAACAGCAAAATCTTCGTGCTTTCCTTCCTAAGCGAAATTCAGTATCCATTTTATCAACTTATAGATGGCCAGGTGATAACCATATAAACCATCTAATCGTTTAAAATGGAGGTTGAGGCAAAAGCTTGATCTAGGATTTCAACTGTAGCAAAAAGTAAGACTGCCTGCGAAACCTTCAAGCGCTAAACAAAAGGACTAAAAGATTAAGAGATAAAATTAGGCAATTTGGTAAAAGAAAAACAGAACAAATTGACTGAAAGACTGCCGAAATTGTAAATATTCTGTGCATTTTATCCAAGCATTTTTGGCACAATAGTTGTAAAAAATTCCCTGGTGAAGTACAAGAGGATTAAGTTTTCAGAGTTAGATGATAATATCTTCGGAAGACAAAAAACGTACGAGCTATTTCTTATATTATCTATGGAAAAATTCTATATTGGCACATCTTTAACTCAGGTGCATAAAGTTAAATAAAACCGGCATAAACCTGCCAACTATTGATTCATACTTTTATTTGAAACTTTCTGTATTAAATTGCGTATTAAAATTTGCAGTACATTTTCAGATGTTAAAATAATTGCTAAGCAAATCTAGTCATAGTTCTACATTATTTTAGTCATAATGGGAGAAGTTTTATAAAAATGAATTTAATTATACCCATAAGACGTAAAGTTACGTTTCAGTTGTCATTTTATTTACATATTTATTTTATTTTCATTGTGATACTTTAACAGCTATTTTATTTACATATTTATTTTATTTTCATTGATACTTTAACATACGATTCCCGAATCACCCATTTATAATCTCTCTATCCTGCTTTATTACCAAGTAGTCCCTATCTAATATACAATATCTTGTCCGATAACATAAATTAATAGCATTTTTTTTCTTTTTTTTTTTTACAAAGCCAAGTTAATATTTAGAACATAGTTTTTTTCTAGAAAATATTATTCGAATGACAGTGTTCTTTTTAAATGACATAGTTGATATGCATTTATATTTTAATTTTGTACTCCTGTTTTGAATGGAGCATTATTTTAATTGTTTCTCCTTTGCAAAAGAGATGCATAAATTATAATATTAGAAATTTGTGACCAAATGGTATTATATTTACTATTTATTGAATTCTCTGTTTTTGTAGCTTAATTTGCATATATGAACTGAGTTACGGGGATGGAATATGATAACCTTTAATAATCCCATTTGGTTTGATACTCTTATTTTCCAATGTTTCAATTCAAATAGGAAATTTTTTATATTTGTTAAATTGCATGTTCTGTCTTTTAATCTCTCGGCAACTTATTTAGAATACCAGGCAAATATAATAAATTTTTTTTAAACAAATTGTCAACTTGGGACACATGGGCTATGTTTTGTACCTGTCAGTTAATTAAATGAATTGTACAGAATATTGGAAACCTTCGTATGTTTGGCAAAGTATTTTGTTCTTAATTCCTAATACTTTATTTTTATAAAGTAACAAATTAAATGTAGATTATTCTGCATATATATTCGGATAATGGGCTTTATTTTTCTTTTGTAATTTTCATTAGACAACCTATATAATTTGTTGAAGGTGTCAATTATAAAATTTCCTTTAAAAATTCTAGTCTTTATTCCTAAGATAATTAAAAATATAAACTATATTTTCTTGTAAGATTCGAAATCATAGTTTTACTTGAATTTTACAATATACTTAATAACTAAAACTATTACCATTACATTAATTTACTAAAATCTAGAATCAGTAATATTGAATATGTTGCGGATAGTTTGAAATTAAAAGACTCTGACCCATATCAACTGTCATGTAGTTTGAACTCGGAGCTGGATGGAAAACGGTGAAAACACATATCGGAACTTATCTCGCAATTATATAAGCCTATAAGGATTACGTGTTTTATAATTTTCTCTTTTTTGTTTTGTTTTTAATTTGGATAAAATGTTTAGTTCTATAAAAGGTCAAGCAAATAGCTACTTATCTAATTTTTTACATAAATTGCCAACAAATATTCAACAAAGATATGATGACAAAGACTCGTCTCAAAACACATGGCCACATTTAATTAAGTTAGAAAATATAGGACATCATTTGTCGGACATAATTCCCTTTCGAAAACACAATAAACCCACTTTATCAAAGGAACAAAATGATATACTTGAACAGATTTATAAAAATCATTGAGGAAAACCAAGAAAACCAAACTGAAGTAATCAGACCAGTACACCATGCTGCTTATGATCGGGTACGATTCTTTTCTATCTGCAGTTTTATATATTATTTTCTATTTACTCGACATTCTTTTTAAGCTTTATATATTATTATGACAATCAAATTAAAATTTTGATCTGAATAAGCATGAAGTATTCTTTCTCAATAGAAACGATGAACATAAACATAAATACATTAAATAAAAAACAAGAAGCCAAAGTATTTTTATACAAAGAAAAAATTTTAATTTTATTATTATTATTAAAAGTAATGTCAATATGTTAAATTCTAACATCATTTTTGCATTGGAAACTTTTAAAAGCTGACATGTTAACTATCCCTATATTAAAGCTAATTAAGTTAACAATTTATGAATTATATTTTTATATAAAAAATAATAGCATAAAAATTGATCTATATATATATATATATATATATATATATATATATATATATATATATATATATATATATATATATATATATATATATATATATATATATATTATAAAGTTTATTTTTTTTTTTTTATATTTTTTATTTTATAAAATAAGAAGTATTTCAAATAATTAAAAACTCTTAAAATATTTTAACAAAATAGTTGATAAATATATATTATTTATAATATATATATATATATATATATATATATATATATATATATATATATATATATATATATATATATATATATATATATATATATAATATATATATATATATATATTAGTTATTTTATTTATTTATATCAACTGAAACTTGACTTTGATTGAAAAGTTCAGTACCTACATTGAACATTAAGTTTAATAGTCTGGGAAAGTTGTGTTGAGTATTCACATGAATAAGAGGAAAGTGGTGTGTAGATTATTAAGTTATATTAGCACACCTCATTTAAGCTCATAGAAGCAAGATATTTTTTAGACTACCATTATCATTGCTTTGAATCCAGTTTCACAGATTTTGTACATAAGAAATGATTTAGAAAGAATATGATTTTTATGCGTAAAAAGAGATATCAATTTATAATTGTTTCTTTATATGTTTGAGAAGGGGTTTTTTAATATGATATTATTGCCTATGTTTTAGTGATATGTGAGTATGGAGATTAGAGTATGAATACTTTGCCGTAAACTAAACTAATTACTGAATTCTCCTAGGAAACTGCAGTTTTTAGTGTCCATTCAGTAACTGATTCCCAGGTTCCAACCTTGGTTTGTATTCTGTATTCAATATATATTAATGGATCAAGATGTGAGCTATGAATCCTAATCTTACAAACATTTATTTGCTTAGTTGCTTGTGCTACCACAATCCTTATTTCATATATATATATATATATATATATATATATATATATATATATATATATATATATATATATATATATATATATATATATATATATATATATATATATATATATATATATTACAGAGGAGAACAGACAGAGAGGAAATTAGAAAGAAACTTGCAATGGGAACTGATGAAGAGGCATTTAATGACGCTTCTATAAAGAAACCCTCATTACAATCTAGGTTACAAAATGGTATGGTATCTAATTTGAACTTATTTTTATACTCTTTTCCCTTTTTTTATCATTTGTATCATAAATATTATTCTGGGTGTAAAATTTTGTGAAAATTTGAACTTAAAATTAGCTTTGCAAAATATATTATTTTCTTCGCAGGTAAAAATTTACAAATATGTTTTATGAATGAAACGGCTAGTGACTGTGAAAGTCAATGTTCTGATACAGAAAGTACTCAAGACAGAATTGATGAGATTGAAGGAAATTTGGGCTTTAAGGTAATTTCTTTGATTGATATATATATATATATATATATATATATATATATATATATATATATATATATATATATATATATTATATATTATATATATATATATATATATATATATATATATATATATATATATATATATATATATATATATATATATATATATATATATATATATATATATATATATATATATATATATATATATATATATATATATATATATATATATTATATAGGCTATATATATATATATATATATATATATATATATATATATATATATATATATATATATATATATATATATATATATATATATATATATATATATAATATATATATATATATATATATGTAAGGAGGGGAACTATTTTAGGAAGTTTCTTCCTAGTATCCACTATTAGGGATCAAATTATTGCAAGGTTTTTCATTGTAATAAATTCCATTATCAACTTTTCTGACCTGTAAATGTTAAAAATTGAATGTAAAAATTTAATTGCAAGTAAATATCAATATCATTTCATTTTATTTATTAATATTTATAAATGAAAAATGATTAATCACGTTGTGTTGTTTAAAGAATTTTAATATCTGGTGGCAAATGAAATTCATTCTTACATAATTTGTGCTTTCTCCAACTTTTAAAAAGTGATTAATTCAGCAAAAAATACAGTTATTTAATACTTTTATTATTTTTTAAAAGTCATTGTGCTTCCTTAACCTTATCCATGCTTGGTTAACGTTGCAATAAGATTAAGAGATTCTTTAAATAAAAATTAGATAGCATGCAAAATTTACCTGGTGGAAAAAATAGGCAAAATTTACATATTTTTGAAAAATAATTTTTAAAAAAATGTTGCAGCTTATATATATATATATATATATATATATATATATATATATATATATATATATATATATATATATATATATATATATATATATATATATATATATATATATATATATATATATATTCCAAATAGGATACATCTAAAATGACAGAGAGTGAATGTCAAACAATGGACTTCATGGCTCAGCAAGCGAAGCTTCAGGCTGAAGCACGACTAGCTTTATCACAGGCAAAGGAAATGGCTAGAATGCAAATGGAGATAGAGAAACAAAACCAAAGGAAAAGTCCAATTACAGAAATAATTAAAGATAGTTTTAATAAGGTTGGAATAATATTCTTAAACTTATGAAATTATTGTTTATAACATTTACAATTACTTAAATAGGACTTTTCATATGTAATTCTAGGTAGGGTCTACCACTCTCACACCAAATATTAAGATTTTGTGTTGTATTTTCCATGTAAAATGAGGTTGGTAGCTTAAACCAGTGTATCTTAACCAAATATCTTGAAACCTTTTTAATTAAGGTAAATTTTTTTTGGAATGATTAGAAGAACATAATTGTTGATATATTAGTAGGCCAGAAAAAGAAAGCTTGGAGTTTAGAGGGACTTGCAATATAGACTTTGACCACATCTAATATTATTTATCCTTGAGAGAGCTTTCGAGTTATTATTATTATTATTTGGTTATTTTTATCATTGTTTATTATTATTGCAGATTGGCTTCCCATTTCCAGCTGGCAAACGCAGAATGAGTCGTCAGTTATTAACAGATATGAATGTTGCACAGTTACAAGTGATTGTCAATGATCTTCATACACAGATTGAAAGTATGTTGAATGAATTGATATATATATATATATATATATATATATATATATATATATATATATATATATATATATATATATATATATATATATATATATATATATATATATATATATATATATATATATATATATATATACTTCTCTTGATCCTGCTAGTGAACCCGCTTACGTCTTTTTTATCCAGAACAACCTTGATCAGTTGTTGCAACTCCCTACTCGTATCCCTAACTGTCTTGGTGATAAACTCAACATACTTAATCTTTTCTTAACCTATTATCATTCTCCTAATACTGTTAAACTCTTTTCCTCTCTTGATTCATCCAATCACCTTATCTCCGTTTCTTGTTCTGTCTCTTCAAGTCTTCCGCAAGAAGCGCGCACGCCTTTACCGAGGAGATGTTTCTGGCACTTCGTGCTGCTAACTGGTCTGACTTGCGGTTGAACTTCTCTGATGTCCCATGGAATGGTTACTGTTTCTGTGGAGGAGTCCCTCAGAAAGTGCAGAGCGCATAACTTAGGTGATTCACTCCGCCATGGAGGCTAACATTTCATATTCTTTCCCTTCAGCTAAACCTAACAAACTTTGGCTTAACTCAACTTGATCTCGTGCTATCCACCACAGGGATGCTGCCTTCAGGGATTACCGTCGTCTTCAAACTCCTGAAACTCATAAACTTATATTTCATCCTGGAATCGTCCAAAATCTATTCTCCGCAACACCAAAAACTTCTCCGTTTGAAATGCAATAATCTTTCTTTTTGGTCCTTCTTCTTGCCCTTTCTGGCATTTTGCAAAAAATGCCAACTCTAACTTTGCTTCTTCCTCTTTCCCTCTTCTAGTATCTTCTGATAGCACAGCTACCGTTCTGCATTCTACTAAAGCTGAATTCTTCATTCAAACTTTTGCCTCTACCTTAGACGATTCCGGAGCTATTCCTAATCCTTCAACCCCCTCCAACTCATTTCTGTATAATATTAGAATTTTTTCTAAAGATGTCTTTTCTACTCTCTGAACTTAACACTAAGAAGGCTGATGGTATTGTTTGCGGTTCTCAAAACATGTGATTTTGAGCTTGCACCCTGCCTAGGTAAACTATTTCCCTTCCGTCTCTCTTTAATTCGACCTCCCCTTCTTGCTGGAAACGTGCGCTCATCCAGTCTGTGCCGAAGAAATGAGACCTCTCCAAACTCTCCATCTATCGTCCTATTTCTTTAATTAACATCCGTTCTTTATAAAGTTTTCGAATCTATCCTTAACAGGAAGATTTGGAAAACATCTCGAATCTTCTAATCTTATCTCTGATCTCCAGTATTGCTTTCATAAAGAACGCTCTACAAGTGATCTTCTTTCCCTTCTGTCACTCTTGGTCCTAAGGTCTTTGATGTTTCGAGGAATCTTTGTCTGTAGCGCTAGAAATATTGAAAGCCTTCGATAGAGTCTGGCACAAAGCTTTGATTTCAAAACTTCCCCCTTTCGGAATCTATCCTTCTCTCTGATTTCCTTTCTGGTCGTTCTATAGCAGCTGTTGTAGACAGCCACCATTCTTCCTTAAATCTATAAATAGTGGTGTTCTTCAGGGATCTGTGCTATCCCAACTCTTCTATTTTTCATTAATGACTTCTCTATTACTTCATCACATATCTACTCCTATGCTGATGATTTCACAATTCAATACTCCTTTCACTTTGAAAGGCACCCCTCCCAACAGCAGTTCGTTGAAGCAAGTAGGGTGGCCTTGGAGCAACTGACCTCTTATCTTTCCTGTATTTTCAAATTGGGGCAATGAAAACATGGTCGTTTTCAATGCCTCAAAAACTCAATTTCTCCATTTTTCTACTCGACACAACCTTCCGAACAACTATGACATCTTCTTTGAAAACACACGACTCAAACCTTCATCTCTCCTTAATATTCTCGGGTATTTCTTTTTCTCGTGATCTTTCTTGGAAGGATCACTTTATTTCTCTTTCTTAACAAGCTTCTAAGAGATTGAATGTCCTTAGGCGCCTTCATGTTTCTTTACGCCACCCAGTTGCTTACTTTTTATAAGGGTGTTCGCCCCTGTATGGAATACGCCTCACATCTGGTGTGGTTACACACGTACAGCTCTTCTGGAAAAGGTGGAATCTATATATTTTCGTTTTTTAAACTCTTTTTGCTATTACTAACTTCATCCAATATCTTTCTGCCCGTCGAATTGTTGCATTACTCATTCTATATCATCGTTATTACAATGGACATTTCTCTTCTGAATTGTCATGTCGTATTGAGAAGCGCTTGTGCGACACGTCTTTCTACACAGTCTCATCCTTTCTCTATCCAACTCTTTGACCCTAGACTTAACCGCTATTCTCAGTCTTACATGTACTCTACTGGTAAAGTCCTTAACACACTCCCTTTATCCGTTTTCCCAACTTCCTCTGACTTGCACACACTTTTAAATGCCGTGTATCAGGACATGTTGGTCATTTAATCGGCCTCTAATTTTGTTATACTTCAACTCTGGTGAAAATCGGTAGGCCTCTGACTTTTGCCCACAGAGGAAATATATAAATATATATTATATATATATATATATATATATATATATATATATATATATATATATATATATATATATAATATATATATATATATATATATATATATATATATATTATAATTTTTTTTTTTTTTTTTTTTTTTACCTTCTCACCCCCTGGAGGCGGCCACACTTCGCTAATGAAGCTTCCTGCCGCAGTCGGTCTCGTCCAGAGATCCTTCAAAGAAGTGATGCTCCAGAAGATTTTGGGGCGAGAGTTGGAAGGACAGCGTAATAGAAAGTGTTTCACGGTCTCCGGGGTCATTCCACATCTAGTACAGGTGGGAGATGTTGCCTGGTTTATTTTGAATTTGTGTTTGTAATGTTGTAGGTTTGGGTGGTGCCCGCATCTCAATCTTGCAAGTGAGGTTTGTAAGTGTCTTGGGAGGTTGTTGAAGTCGGGGTTTATTTCGGGGGGGGGTCCGTTTAGTGTGTTGTTTGGAGGTCTCTTTATCAAGTATGAATGTGTTAGTTGAGTGTGTATATGTTTGGTTGTTGTGGTATTGGGGGAGGAGGGGGGATGTGATTTAGGATCTGTTTGTAAAAGGCGCCGGTGGACGATGGAGGGTGTGTTAGTCTCTGTGGGGTAGGTTGGAGGAGAGTATTGTGACATGGGTGTGTGGGTAGACGTGTTTTTGCGTAAAATTGGGTGCCTATCATTTCGAGGTGATTTCTTATAGGTAGTATCTTGGTTTCGTTATGTAGGTGTTGTTGAGGGTTGTGCGTTGCAGCCGGTATGGTGCGAAGGGCTTTATTTTGCGTTATTTGGAGTTTCGTTAAGTTTTTGTCGGAGATCAGAGGGTGCCAGACAGGGGAGGCGTAGTTAATGGTGGGGCGTATAAATTGTTTGTAGATTGCAAATTGAGGTTTGTATGTTGTTGTTTATGTCTGTATTGGCCACTGTTTTGAGGATGTTGAGTTTTCTGTTTGCAGCTGAGGTGGTATTTTGAATGTGCTTGGAGAAGGTGAGGTGAGTGTCAAATGTTAGGCCGAGAATTTTTGGGGTTTTGTTGAGGGGTATGGGGGTGTTGTTTAGTAGGACTTGTGGGTGGGTGTTGGATATGTGTTTGTCTGTTGTTATAGGGTTATGGAGGATTTGTTTGGGATGCCGTCATCCTGTTTTCTGCTAGCCAAGATTGGAGTTGTGTTATGTAGTCTTGTGTGAGAGATGTTGCGGTGGTGAGGTTTTTGTGAGTGGTGGTAATAGTTATGTCGTCTGCGTATGATATGCGGGTGAAAGTTGTTTGGGGTTGAGGGAGGTCTGCTGTGTACAGGTTGAATAGAGTGGGGGAGAGTATGGCTCCTTGCGGAACTCCGTTCCTTAAGTTGATGGTACGTGATTTGTGGCCGTTTTGTTGTATTTGGGCGGTTCTTCCTGATAGGAAGTTGGTTAGCCATTTCTTAGTGTTTGTTGGGATGTTGGATTGGAGGATTTTATGGATAAGATTATGTTTCGGGACAGTATCGAAGGCTTTGTTTATGTCAATTGCTATTAATATAGTTTTGTGATAAGGCTTATGAGTCCGATAGTTGGATGATGTTGGTAAGTGCAGTGGTGGTGGAGTGGTTGGGTTTGAACCCGTGTTGGAAGTTTTGTTGTGGGATGAATTGGAGGATAGAATTTAGGATTAGTTTTTCAAGAAGTTTTGAGATGGTGGATAATAGGGAGATTGGGCGGTAGGAGGAGGGGTTTGAAGGGTCTTTGCCCGGTTTTAGTTTAGGGATGATTAATGCTTTTTTCCATTGGGGGGGATATAGTTGAGTTGGATGGATTTGTTGAAGATGGAGGTTATGTATGTGATTGTGTGGTGGGATAGGTGTTTTAGGTTTTTGATATGTTGTCTGGTCCTGTTGCTGGAGAGTTTTTGATAGTTTTAATGGTGTTTTATATTGTGGGTGTGATGGCGTTTAAGTTGTTTTGGTTGTTGCTATATATATATATATATATATATATATATATATATATATATATATATATATATATATATATATATATATATATATATATATATATATATATATATATATATATATATATATATATATATATATATATATATATATATATATATATATATATATATATATATATATATATATTCAAGATTTAAATGAAGATTTGGTCCAGTTACTTCTGACTCGAGACGATTTGCATATGGAGCAAGATTCAATGTTGGTTGACATTGAAGATTTAACGAAACACTTGTAAGTATAATAAGTTTCTTTTATTGATTATTATTATTATTATTATTATTATTATTATTATTATTATTATTATTATTATTATTATTGAATTTGTGTTTTCAGGAGTAAAGTATAAAGGTTGTTAGTTTGAGTAATGAGTAAAAATTACTCCTTAGGTCTTAGAGATGAAAGGTTGGAAATCGATTAATAGAAGAATGAGTGGAAATGTAAGAGATTGAAGAGTGAGAATCATCTTCACAAATTGTAAATGTAAATAAATAGAATTTTGTTGAAGGGATCTTAAAAGACAATAAAAATAATTGCATTATTTCGGGGGAAATTTTTGTTATTTACTAAAACAGTTTTACCAACCTAATGAAAAGGACTGTAAAATGAATTGGTTGAAAGGGAACTGAAGACAAAAGCTTTAAAACAGTGAATGCAGATATTGAGAATCTGTTGAATTGGGAATGGGGATAAAATAATCAGAAAAGATTATTTGAGGGGACCAAATTAAAGAGATGCAAAAAAATGAATTTTAGGGAATATTTTTGAAAACTAAAAAATTTTCTTTATTCTAATAAATTATGAAAAGTATATATATATATATATATAAAGAACCAAGAAATGAGAGAAGCAGGAGGGCTACCGTAAACTCAATGCTTTATTTGAATAAGATTTTTTATGATATATTAACCAACCTGCTCATGTTGTCATGTTTCGTTAAGATTACACGTAACGAGTGCTGTCAATTTCATTTCTTTTATATTTTAGAGGAGCGAAACAACGCCCAAACGCCACCCTTTGCACCTCTTCCACAAATTACGCCATTGGCAGCAATTCGACAGCAAATAATCTGCGGTTTTCAGCGTCCATCATTCCTTCAAAAAGTTTGAAGTTGCGACCAACTATTGTTAAGAAGTGATGCGACATTATATTTTTACGTCACTCTTCTACTTGATTACATTGTAACTCCATTTTTTTAAATCTGCTTTTTTGTGATAAGCCAATTTTAACCTACATAATAATAATAATAATAATAATAATAATAATAATAATAATAATAATAATAATAATAATAATAATAGATTTTTGTTCCTAACATTAAATAATCAAATTGTTAACAATATATATATATATATATATATATATATATATATATATATATATATATATATATATATATATATATATATATATATATATATATATATATATATATATATGGTAACTTTTTATATTTTAAAATAATCTCATTTTTATTTATTTTAAAAGTAATATTTTTTAAGGTATAGAAAGTCTAAGCCTATTTTTAGCATTGTGATAATATGTTGTAGTTATTTTAGAAAAGTTTTAAAAGGCACATAAATAATAAGTGTTGACCTTGACAACGCATTTTGGCGAGAGGAAAAGGAAAAAGAGGATTTTTATCTTGACAAGTTGACTCTTGACAAGTTGACTCTCTCGTTCTCTTTGTCATTGTAAGAAATTTGTTAATTATATAGTTATTTAATTAATTAAAATAATATATAAGCAAACAGCATCCCCGCACCTAATGGCCCGTAGAATTGCCTTTGATATATATATATATATATATATATATATATATATATATATATATATATATATATATATATATATATATATATATATATATATATATATATATATATATATATATATATATATATATATATATATATATATATATATTTAAGAAGCTTATAAGATCAAATATCCTGCTTTTTAAATGTTGTTGCTGTTAAATTGTGGATTTTTTTTTTTTTTTTTTTTTTTTTTTTTTTTTTTTTTTTTTTTTTTTTTTTTTTTTTTTTTTACAGCAAATTTAATTTAACTTCAATTTTTAAATGTTTTTTGGAAATAATATTACAAAGTCTTCCTATGTGTAAAAAAAGTGAAATAATTAACTCATTTTGTTATATTTTTTAATATTTAATGTTTCATTGGTATTATTTATAACGGTGTATTAAATTTTTTTTTTTTATTTCGATGCATTTTATTCCTTTATTAGAAATCTGTAACTGTGTTATACAAGATGTGATTTTAATCTATATTATTAAAATAGAATTATTGTAGTTGAAAAAAAAAGAAAATTTAATAGATATATTTCTGAATTCTTGGTTTTTGAAAAGTCCATAATAATAATGTTGGAAAACAATGTTTATTATGGTAAAGACTCAATATATTATAGATGCTCTATTTAGTCACTACCTTCTTCTGTATAGTTATATTTATTAGTATGTTTGTGCGTGTGTTTGTTTATATATATAATTGAATGATAGAAATATTTTGCAAACTAAATTCATAAAGTTAGTATTCAAGCGCAATTTAATTCAATTTTACAATTTGTTAAACTATTTTTTGAAGGAATTTTGATAAATAGTTACTCAGTTTTTTTACTTAAAAAGTATAGTATTTAGTATAGTTTTTTTTATCTCTTGTATTTTTGAGTATAGATTTTTATCTAGTATTTTTCAACTCTGTTCCCCCCCAAAAAAAAGTTTGAGGTAAGAACGTAAGAATCTCCTGAAATATTAAATATTTTACTTCTTTGCAAATAATTATTATTGAAATTTCACAAAAAGATTGTTTGAATGAATGAATGAATGCACCTAATGAAGTTTTACATCATTTTATAATTTTACGACTTAGCTTTATCCCAAATGTTTATGTATGTAGAATTTTGTCAAATTAAAATGTAAATAAATTTTTCTTTAATTATTTTTTTTTATATACCTTTTGAAATGTATTTCAGTATTATTTCTTTTTATAGGTTTGGAGAGAAATATTAGGATTTTCTCGGGTCTTCAGGCCTTTAATTTAATCATATATAAGATTTTTGCATTGTTCATTTTCTGTTGATGATTAATTTTTTTAAGAACAAAGTAATATAAAGTAAATATTGTTCATTGTTATATGCAGATGACTGATAATGGATTATAGATGTGTGCACATTTATTTTAAGTTGTTAGTTCATGTAATAATTACACTGGTCAACAAAAAAAAATTTTTTTTTTCTGGCATGGACTTTAAGAACAGTTTTAGACTAATTTGAGGGTGCTGAATTCAAATCTGATCTTATATTTTCTCTATCACATCAAGTTTTTGAGCTATAGGTATATATCCCATTTTCATGAATTCCAAGAAAGAATTATCCTTCTATTCAGTAGTGTAGCAAAAGGGCAGGATTATATGGTTTAGTTTGGTAAATTTACTTTTCATTTAGTCTCCCAATAAACTGGAGAATATCTTCGTTTTCTTTGAACATACATAACATTCCCATTTTTTATGATACGAAAGTAAACAAACAGATTTCAACTTACACAAGACTCGTCAGCCGGTAATGGTTTATTGTTGAAATTTACATTGAAATTTGTTATTCATTGTTTTTATCCTGCTTGTATTTGTCTGCAGGATGTGTTGCTGATCTAACAATGGCCTCTACATCTCACAGAAGACAGTGCTCAAATGATCCAAATATATTTTGTTATATCTGTGGAAACTTTACTTTGAAGACTCAGAGGCGCAACATTACTTACTTTGTTAAGAGCGTGTATTTTGCGTACTTCAAAGTACCACTGGGGACCAAGACAAGGTGAAGATTGTAATAAACCAATTCTGTTTACTCAGTCGGCTTTGAATGATTTGGTTAGAGATCTTTATCTACCAAAAGAGTCTGCTGAACTGTTGGCTTCAAGACTACAAGAGAATCGAATGTTGAAACCCGGCACAAGCGTCTCATTTTATCGTAACAGGGAAGCAGAACTGCGTAAGTACTTCCATTCAGATGGCCAGCTTGTCTATTGTACTGATGTAGAAGGGCTACTTCTCTTTATGGGACTTCCAGCATATGATTCACGGGATTGGAGGCTTTTTATTGATAGTTCCAAAAGAAGTTTAAAATGTGTTCTGTTACACAATGGAAATAAGTATGCCTCTGTACCAATAGGTCATTCTGTAAAACTTAAAGAAGAATATAACAATATCAAGATTGTTCTTGAGAGGTTGCAATATCATGTTCATGGGTGGTTAATTTGTGTCGATTTGAAAATGGTTAACTTTCTTTTGGGTCAGCAAGGAGGGTACACAAAATAACCCTGTTTTCTGTGTTACTGGGACAGTAGAGCTGCAGCAGAGCATTGGGTGAAAAAAGAATGGCCTCAGCAACAGAGTTTGGCATCTGGCGATAAGAATGTCATCAATGATCCTCTAGTCGATAGGAAGAACATTATCTTTCCTCCCTTGCACTTAGAACTTGGATTGATGAAGCAGCTCGTCGGAGCTCTTGATCACAGTGTGGAATGCTTCAGCTATATATGTTCAACTTTTCCTGGTCTTAGTGAAGAGAAGAAAAAGGCTGGAATATTTGATGGACCTCAAATAAGAAGACTTATGAGAGATGCAAATTTTATCACATCAATGAATGAGACAGAAAAAAAGAGCTTGGAATGCATTTTGTAATGTGGTGCAAAATTTTCTAGGGAATAAGAAAGCAGACAACTATGAAGAGATTGTGGAAGAGCTACTAATGAGCCTGCGAGATCTTGGATGTAGAATGAGTATCAAGATTCATTATTTACACAGCCATTTGGACAATTTTCCGGAGAACCTTGGGGATGTGAGCGATGAACAAGGGGAGCGTTTTCATTCAGGACATTAAAACAATGGAAGAACGTTATCAAGGCCGCTGGGACTCACATATGATGGCGGATTATTGCTGGAGCTTGATGAGAGACAACCCAGAAGCTGTACATCAGAGATCAGCCAAGAAAAGAAAGTTCAGATAACTGCCATTTGCCATTGATCTGTGCACTATATATATATTTTCTATTTTCTTATTTTCTATTTTAATTCTCTCAATATATCTGATTTGCTGTACATGAACTTTGTAATCTTTGTTTTTACTTGATTAATAATATAAAAAATGTAGTACTAAATACCACGTGTTTTTATCGTGAAACCTTCGATATATATAGGCTGATGAATAATTTTCATGAAAAACTGAAAAATCCTGATGTGATAGACAAAAACTGAGTTCATATTCGTAATCAGAAGCCAAAATTTAGTTAGAATCTGTTTTAAAACCTTTTGCCAGAAAAATCGTGTTGACCAGTGTTATTGAACATTTCTTGCTCTGAAAATATTTATGAAAAACTAATAGTAGTCATATTTTAAGGTTAAGACAAAAGCCCAAGAAAGAGAATTAAAGTAAGTTATTGTGTCCTTTTGTAAAATTAAATATTATTCTTATATAGGTAGGGATATATAGTCAAGCGATAATCGTTAGGAATGAAATTAAAAGTGGTAGCAGCGCGTAGTTCCTGAAAAATATAATGGAGGAAGAAAAAGAAAGTAAAGTTGTAGTGTTGAAGAAAAAAAAAAATTAATGAATGTCCAAATTCTTCAGGAAACACACAAGACTATAAAAACTAGAAGAAATGAATAAAGGATTGGATTTTAGTTAAAGAGGATGAAGTTAGATATCCGGGCATTGAGATAAGGATGGCATTACAAGGGAATGCATATGAGGTGGTTAAGGATAAAAAAAAGAGATGAGATTATCGAAGGAAGAACTAAGAATCATGAATCAGACTCGACAGAAATCAGAAAGACTTTTCATATTTGGGGAAAGTGAATATGAGTCATCTAAAAAAGTAAATATACCTTGTAGGTTAGGAAGAGAGAATACAAGGAGAAGTACCATGGCTAATTAGTAGAGAAGCTTTGGTCAACATGGGATTGATTATAGATGTAGAGAGAAAGGAAATACTTTTTAATAAAAATGGGGAATGCAAGGATAAAATGCAATCTGGACGCCAAAAATCATCTATGGTGCCTTTAATAAAAAACAAGAAGAGAGAGAGAGAGAAGTTATGTTGGAATATGACTGGATACAAGATAAAAACAAAAGAAGAAACAAATTGTTGGAATTACATCTTCAGTTTGGACATGGGAGTTATGAAAAAATGTGGAAGCTATTAAATAGTAGTAGAAATAAAGGTGTTTTTCATGAATTTGAAGAAGTAATAAAAAAAAAAAATTTAAAAGAAATATGTGAACATTGTAAAGTATGTAAAAGGTATAAGAAGAATCCAGCAAAACCTGTTGTTGATTTTCTCATGGCTGATAAATTAAACGAAATTATAGCAATGGATGTAGGAGAGTTAGAATGTATGGAATTTTTAGTTATAGTAGACATGGCAACTATTTATGTTCAAGGATTGTGGATAAAGAATAAAACACCAAAAGAATTAGTGAAAACTTTACTTAAAAAATGTATAAGTATTTTTGGTGCTCCTAGAAATTTTTTTCAGACAATGAATTAGAATTTCAAAGTGAAGAGGTTTAAATTTATAACAATGTTTTGGGATCGAAATATAAGCTACTGCTGCAATGAGCCCTTGGAGCAATGGAGAGAGTGAAAACTGGTAGGTTTAATAAAAGATGGTGTTAAGAAATAGAGGGAAGAAGATCCAGAAGATCAAAGATATTGCTTTATCTTGGACAATCTGTGCTAAAAATATTTTATTAATGAAGTAACTTTTCAACTAAATAGTTAGTTTTTGAGGGGAATATTCGTATTCCTAATATCATGTCCGAAGTATCACTGAGTTGGAATCAGATGTAGAAGACAGTATGATGGAGGAACATCTAAGGGCTTTAAGAACAGCTAGTGTGATCCATGTAAAATAAGAAGCTGATGAGAGAATAAAGCGAGCACTAAGGAGAAATATTAGGAAACATAAAATAGAAGAAGCAAAATTAGGAGATAAAGTTTACTATGAAAAAGATAATGAAAACAAATGGAGAAATCCTTCTGAAATTGGTATATATGAAAACGACAGTAATTGTTAAAGATAGTGGGACGATAAAAGAAATTAATAGAGTACATATTACTAGAATACAAAATGAGAAAAAAAAGAAGAGGAAAAAAGCGAGACAAGTTTAAATAAAGAAGGTTATGAATACGAAGATGAAATAAATGGTTATTAAAATAATTGATAGATCTGAAAGTAGTGAAGTAAGTACAGGAGATAGTGATGAAGAGAAAATACAAGACAAAGAAGAAGAGTAGGAAATTGAGAGAGAAGAGGTAAGAGCTGAAAGAATTTCTTTGGTAAAAACAGGAGAACAATGGAGGATAATAGATAAGGACACTGAAGAGGAAATTGGAGTAAAAATATTGAGAAGAGCTAGAAAAGCGAAGAGTTTAAAGTGAAAAGATTGCTATATATACAAAATTTTAGTGGAGAAATAAAATGGATAGATTTAAGGGATCATGAAAAATTTGTTCAAATACCTGAAATAGAAGAAATTTTACTAGTAGGGATTCATGATAAAAATGTTATGGATGCAAAATTGAAGGAATTAGAATACTGGAAGGAAAACGTACATGAGAAGGTGAAGAGAGAAGGTCAAAAATTAATTTCAACATGATGGATAATAACAGAAAAGGAAAAGAATAGAGGGAGAGTTTGTAAGGTTACATTGGTTGCAAGAGAATTCGAAAAACAGAATAAAGACGGTATTAATGTCTCCTACTTGTTCACCTGAAGTGCTGAAATTAACGTTGGCTATAATAAATTATTCACAAGATTATTGCAAAACTAGAAGGTATTAGATTTCAATGTCTGACTGACTCACATATATTGCCATTATTCCTTGGAATATTGTTTAGGTCTTAACGGTATTTTGTTTCTAACTGGAAAGGACTGCAATGAAACTTTTATATCAATATTTTTATTGTGCA
>SEYY01001049.1:47500-50000 GCA_009176605.1 Armadillidium nasatum
CTATTAAGTAATAAATAAATAAAAATTTATATAATAATAAATAATTTAAATTTATATAATAAACTAACTAAACATGTAATTTACAGGTTCCAAAATATTAAAAGTTAAAAGTAATAATTAAAAATGTTAATAAAAAATAAAATCTTCATTAATTCACAAAAGAAATTTGACACAATAGGCAATAATAAAACTAAATAATACACAAAATTAGCATTATCAACTATCTAAATTACTTTTATAATATCACTATATCACACAGAGCTAACACAAACCTTAAAATATATATATATATATATATATATATAATATATATATATATATATATATATATATATTATATATATATATATATATATATATATATATATATATATATATATATATATATATATATATATATATAAAAATTACCTCTTTCCTCTGTTATGAAAGCATACAGTAAATAGCAAAATTACAATAATAGCTGAACAAAGTGTTGCAGTGATAAAAAGCAATGATATGAGCAGATAAATCAATGAATATATTAAAAAAATATTAAATGGCTCTGTTTCAATGTTAAAGAGTCACTCTCCATCAATATATATATATATAATATATATATATATATATATATATATATATATATATATATATATATATATATATATATATATATATATATATATATATATATATATATATATATATATATATATATATATATATATATATATATATATATATATATATATATATATATATATATATATATATATATATATATATATATGAGCTTGTTTCCTTCATCACAACATTTTAATTTTTATGACAAATGATAGGAATCGAACAACAATTCTGGCTTCAACTTAAAACTAAAAATTGGAAATAATCATACAAAATTAATTTTTTAAATTTATTGTGAAGTCCAAAAAAGTTACAAATGTAAATAAAACAATTAATTCTTTTGAGCCTTTAAAAAAAATATCCTTTTAATAAATAAATAAATATTACCTAAAGTTAAATTGTTTCATAGTCGGAGATGGATTTTAATTTGCTTTTAAATAAATATTATTATTATTACTATTATTATTATAATTCCTTTTATTATTAATTAATTATTATTATTATTAAAACTTAACGTAACCTAAGTTAATCTAACCTAACCTAACCTAGCTCAACCTAACTTAACCTACACCAAATTTAATCTCACGTAGCGTAACTTAGCCTAATCAAACTTTATGTAATGTAACATAACTTTTTATAAATGTTTAAAAAAGTTTACTTTTTATACAAGCAATAAAACCACACTTAAACTTTTCTTCCTAGAGCTAGATATCTAAATTATTATATTCTTATTATATATATATATATATATATATATATATATATATATATATATATATATATATATATATATATATATATATATATATATATATATATATATATATATATATATATATATATATATATATGAATTATATATATTTGAAATATATATTAAATCATTTGCAGCTTCACAATAAAAATTTAAACAATAACTTGTCCGAATCTATAAATTCTTTTATAAAAATTAAATGTTGTGACGAAAGAAACTTGCACACACACACACACATATATATATATATTATATATATATATTATATATATATATATATATATATATATAATATATATATATATATATATATATATATATATAATATATATATATATATATATATATATATATAATCATCATCATCATCACCGTCCAATCCGGTAGGCTGATGCCTGTCGGGTGCTACACCTCCAAGCTCCGTAGTCCATTATCACGCCGATGTTGTCAACTTTAGATTTTCACTCGTCCGAGGTGTAGCCTTGGTAACTCGAGCAGTTTCTTTTTTACATAGCCGGCTTGCTAGGCCTGACGCCACAACCTCCAAATCCTAGAGGCACATGGAAAGAGACAAACAGCTGATAGGTCTTCCCAACCCTATGCAGCTTATTGAAGTCTAGTTGCAAGACTTAATGATTCTGAAGTCATATTTTAATCACGTTTGAAATATCAATATTCAAGTTTAAATTTGCGTATATTTATTTACTTTTTTTTGTATTAATTCTAAAACAGTATTTGTTAATTTACTTTTGTTGCTTCACATTAATTTTTTTCTTATTGAAATTAAATTTTACTCTATTTTAATGTTGAAAAAGTAACTTTATTTTAAAATTTTTACGTTTATTATTCATAAATTTATTTTGGCTTGAATGTTGATGCTTTTCTCATAGTATTTTCTTCTCACTCATAACCTTTTTCTCTAAATCCAGGTTTCTTCAGTGTTTATTTTGCACTCTTAGATCACCTTGTTTCTTCTTTCTTGATGTTCCCTTCTAAAACCTTTCTGTTTCTTCTCTTTTTTAATACCATAATGACTCTACTATAAACATATATATAATATAATATATATATATATATAAATATATATATATATATTATAATATATATATTATATATAATATATAATATATATAATATATATAT
>SEYY01001049.1:55000-60000 GCA_009176605.1 Armadillidium nasatum
TTTAACAGTTCTTTCATAGTGGAATTGTTTGTCTTAAAATGACCAAGACCAACATGTTTATTTTATAACAATAGCATTATTTTTACCTTACTTCATCATAGTTTCTCTCTAAGGTATTAAGTACACTAGGTTCGTAACTAGAAACTTTTTATTTTAATAAGTTGGTGTTGTACTTTGACCAGAGGAGGAGGTGTTTTAAGTGAGCTATTTATTTTACACGAACAAATTGTTCATTTTTAAGTTATTTTGTATTGTTGGTGATTTATTTTAGTATTATTGATAATGGGGTCTATTTTTTATTAATTCATATATAAAATTGGGTAGATAACTAAAGGCTACGGTAATCCTAATCCTTAAGATATTATCCAGTATTTGATACATTCAGCATATATATATATATATATATATATATATATATATATATATATATATATATATATATATATATATATATATATATATATATATATATATATATATATATATATATATATATATATATATATATATATATATATATATATATATATATATATATATCACAAAGACTAACACAGCCTCCATCGTCCACCGGCGCCTTTTACAAACAGATCCTAAATCACATCCCCCCTCCTCCCCCCAATACCACAACAACCAAACATATACACACTCAACTAACACATTCATACATGATCAACAGACCCCCCCCCGAAATAAACCCCGACTTCAACAACCTCCCAAGACACTTACAAACCTCACTTGCAAGATTGAGATGCGGGCACCACCCAAACCTACAACATTACAAACACGAATTCAAAATAAACCAGGCAGCATCTCCCACCTGTACTAGATGCGGAATGGCCCCGGAGACCGTGAAACACTTTCTATTACGCTGTCCTTCCAACTCTCGCCCCAAAATCTTCTGGGGCATCACTTCTTTGAAGGATCTCTGGACGAGACCGACTGCGGCAGGAAGCTTCATTAGCGAAGTGTGGCCGCCTCAACATGGGGTGGTCAGGGGGTGAGAAGGTAAAAAAAAAAAAGGTATATATATATATATATATATATATATATATATATATATATATATATATATATATATATATATATATATATATATATATATATATATATATATATATATATATATATATATATATATATATATATATATATATATATATATACAGTGGAACTCCAATATTCGTCATTAATCCGTTCCTGAGGGGATGACGAATATCGAAAAAGACGAATATCGAATAATTTTTTCCCATAGGAATTAACTAAAAATGGATTAATTCGTTCCCAGCCTCGAATTTTGCCTATCTATTCTTTAACAAAAAAAAAAAAAATTCAATCTAGAATCAATCTCCGAAATCATTTCAAACACTGTACAATTTAACTACAGTACATATTAAACAGCGTACTGCCATAAATAATACGTAATACGCACTGTGTAGGCCTACATAAACGCTAAACAAACAAAAAATAAAATTTTAAAAAGAAATTTACCTTTTGGATGAGAAAAACAATGATTGTTATTAAGAGTTTTTATTTTTAAGGTTATAGGCTTTCGTAGGTAGGACGAATATTGATTTTTCGACGAATATCGGAAAAAAAATTACAGGGCGAATATCGGAAAAGACGAATACTGGAGGGGACGAATAATGGAGTTCCACTGTATATATATATATATATATATATATATATATTATATATATATATATATATATATATATATATATATATATATATATATATATATATATATATATATATATATATATATATATAATTAGTGATGGATCGGATGTCATATTTTCCAATTTGCGGATGCGGATGCGGATGCGGATGTTGAATTTTGGAGAAATGCGGATGCGGTTGCGGATGTTGAATTTTCGAAAGTGCGGATGCGGATGCGGATGCGGATGCGGATGCGGATGCGGATGTTGAATTTCCGAAAGTGCGGATGCGGATGCGGATGCGGATGTTGAATTTTCGAAAATGCGGATGCGGATGCGGATGTGGATGTTGATTTTTGTGCGGATGTTCCGCATCCGCGCATGCGGATGCGGATGCGGATGCCATCACTAATATATATATATATATATATATATATATATATATATATATATATATATATATATATATATATATATATATATATATATATATATATATATATATATATATATATATATATATATATATATATATATATATATATATATATATATATATATATTAGTGATGGCATCCGCATCCGCATCCGCATGCGCGGATGCGGAACATCCGCATCCGCATCCGCATCCGCATTTTCGAAAATTCAACATCCGCATCCGCATCCGCATCCGCACTTTCGGAAATTCAACATCCGCATCCGCATCCGCATCCGCACTTTCAAAATTCAACATCCGCATCCGCATCCGCATCCGCATCCGCACCTCCAAAATTCGACATCCGCATCCGCATCCGCAAATTAGAAAATATGACATCCGATCCATCACAATATATATATATATATATATATATATATATATATATATATATATATATATATATATATATATATATATATATATATATATATATATATATATATATATATATATATATATATATATATATATATATATATATATATATATATATATATATATATATATATATATATATATATATATATATATATATATATATATATATATATATATATATATATATATATATATATATATATATATATATATATATATATATATATATATATATATATATATATATATATGCGAATTGTAGATCAAGAGTGAGGGTGAAGAGAGAACTATCGGATTGGTTTAGCATAGGAGTGGGATTGAGACAGGAGTTTGTAATATCTCCATGTTATTTAATCTATTGATGAATGGTTTACTTAGAAAAATGGAGAGAGAAGGGAAGAGTTTTACGTTGAGAAATATGGAGGGTGAATGTGAAGTGAATGTTTTACTTTTTGCAGATGATGCGGCATGTGTTGGTGGCAGAATCTGGAGAAAAGATGAGAATATTGTGAGAGAGTTTGAAGGGAAATGTGCAAACACGAGATTAGAAATTCAATCCAGCGAAGAATAAAGTTATGAGGATTGGAGGTGGAGATGAGGAAATGTGGAGGGAGGAATTGGTTTGTAGAAGTGTGAGAATGGAAACTTGAGGAGGTGAATGAATTCAAATATCTAGTAATGTTGGGTGGAAGGTAAGGGTGGGACGGAAAAAGGAATAAAGAACAGAGTGGTAGAAGGAATGAAAGTATTGGGGGGCCTAAGAAAAGTATGGAAGAAAGGAAAAATTTCGAAAAATAAAGATAAGAATGTTTGAATGTATGTGTTCACCTTCTGTATTGTATGTGTGTGAAACATAGACGATAAGTGCTCGGTCGAGAAAAAGTTTCAATGTCTTTGAGATGAAAGATTTGAGAGCGATATATAAATTGAGAAGAATTGATAGGATTAGAAATGAAAGAATAAGGGAGATGTGTAAATGGAAGAAGAGTGTAATTGATAGAGAGGAGGAGGATGTGCTAAAATGGTTTGGACATATGTGAAGAATGAAAGAGAACAGAATGATTGGCAAGGTACGTAGATCCGATGTAGATAGGGGAAGGGTAGGGGGAGGGGAAGGCCGAAGTGGGGATGGATGGATGGAGTGAGAGTGATTTTGATGGAAGGAATTTGAGTTTAGACGAGGGTAGAAGATTTGTGGAGACAGAGATGGAGGGAGGTGGTGAAAGCGTTGAAAGGTAAGAATAGTTATGTTTGTAAGGGAATTGTGGCGGGCACCACCTCACGAAAGTGGGAAAGGTGATAGTGATATATATATATATATATATATATATATATATATATATATATATATATATATATATATATATATATATATATATATATATATATATATATATATATATATATATATATATATATATATATATATATATATATTATAATTAACATCCGCATCCGCATCCGCATCCTCATCAAAATTAACATCCGCATCCGCATCCGCATCCTCATAAAAATTAACATCCGCATCCGCATCCGCATCCGCATCCGCATCCGAACTTTTCGAAAATTCAATCATCCGCATCCGCACTTTCGAAAATTCAACATCCGCATCCGCATCCGCACTTTCGAAAATTCATCCGCATCCGCATCCGCATCCGCACTTCTCCAAAATTCAACATCCGCATCCGCATCCGCATCCGCAAATTGGAAAATATGACATCCGATCCATCACTAATATATATATATATATATATATATATATATATTTGATTTCTTGTAAAATTGGTAAAATTTTGGTTAAAATTCTTTAATTTCTGGTTTAATTCAAATATTTTAATTAGATGGTCTTGTTGGCAGTATCCCTACCCAGTTTTTCAGATTATGTTTCTGATAATCCTGTTAAAGTAAGCTTACTTTTTTTAAAACCTTAGTAAATTCAGGTTTTTGTTTAATTCAAGATATTTGCTTTTAGAGCTTAATTTATTTTTAGTTTTGGTGAGTGGCTTACTATTCAGCTGGGCTTATAAAATAACTTATATTTAATTCAATATCAAAGATAGATTGTTGCTCAGAGCACTAAGTTAAGGTTAGGCCTATTTAAAAAAAAATTTTTTGTAACTATTTATACTTTAGTGGCCTAATTAAAACCTGAGTATGTATGTTGTATGTAACATTTGTGAAACTGTGAGAAGAGAGCATGTTAGTGAATGTATTGTTTGTATTATGAAAGTTGAACATGTGTTGATGAGAAAGGAGAATGAAAGGTTAAATGAGGTTTTGAGTTAGATAAAAGGGAATGAAAGGTCTAAATCTTTGCAGCTGGAAGTAGGTAAGCTTCGTGAATGGGTGTCGAGTTGGGAAGGGAGGGAAGTGTTAGGAAAAATATTAGTAGGGAATTTGTGGAGACTAGGGACTCATGTAGGAAAGAAGTAGTGAGGAGACAGGCTAATGGCAAGGAAAAGGGGGTAAATAGTCCTAGTGACT
>SEYY01001049.1:65000-67500 GCA_009176605.1 Armadillidium nasatum
ATAATAATAATAAATTTATGGTTTTGTATTAACTAACTTTCAAGCATCAGCTTGATATATCATTGAAACAAAGATAATTTTTATGTTATCCTTTTAATCAGGTAATCTTAAAAATGTAATAAAAGAAGGAAATAATAATCATAATAATAGCTGTTGCTTACAGTAACTGTTCCATTTTCTAATCCAATGAAGAGTTTTCTATTATCATCTGCATAAAAAAGGCAACTCGGTGATGAAGGAAGAAAATGACAAACGCTTGGCCAATATTGACCTGAATCCCTTCTTTGCCAAATGCGTACTGACCTACAAATAAATTAATAATAAAATGAAAATATATTATGAAGTAATGTTTACCTCTATAAGATCACAATATCTCTTATTTACATAATAATAATAATAATAATAATAATAATAATAATAATAATAATAATAATAATAATAATAATATATATAATACAAACTTTTCTTTCAATATTACTTACTTGTCATCACATACAGAAAGTATGGTTTTACCCCCAGCTAAAAGTCTAACATCATTAATGCTTTCTTGAGAACCATCTACTCTTGATATTAAGATAGGTCTTTCTGGAGTAATACTTCTTGGAATATTAGATGAAGATACAGGTTTAATTTCTGCTGCCATGTTTCAGTTCACTTATTTTTAATGATTAATTTAAGTAATATTTGGTCATTAGATCTTAAATGCTTGTGTAACTACCGTATATAAAAAAGAAAAACATATGATGTATAGGCCCCTATATATACGGTATATATATATATATATATATATATATATATATATATATATATATATATATATATATATATATATATATATATAATATATATATATATATATATATATATATATATATATATATATAAATATATATATATATATATATATATATATATATATATATATATATATATATATATATATATATATATATATATATATATATATATATATATATATATATATATATATATATATATATATATATATATATAAAGTTATCACTATCACTAATGTCCCTATTTGAGGAGTGTGGTTCTTATTAAGGGGAAATTGAGATTATGTTATTCCTGACCAAGTTGGTACATTACAGATTATTCAGGTTTTGAAATGGAAACCCTGCTTCAGCTCAGTCCAATCAAGGATATTTTTGACCACTGGTGGGTGTAGTTTAGAATCCTTAATGGACAGTCCTTTTCTGTGCTGGAACAATTTTTAAATAATTGCTATATTTATATGTTGGAATAGCATGGGCTGTTGTATGTGTTACTATGTTTTTAAGCAATGTGAGAGTACTGAGATCAGTGTAATAATACCCTTACTGTGAACTATAATTAATAAAATTCTCTTGCCATTCCATGATTAAATTCATTTGTTCTGTTTATTTATTTCCTAATTTTAACTCTTTAAAATAGAGCACATTCTCTCTTCTTTCTCAGAAATCATATTAGCTGATTTCAATGTTCATCACTGCCAATGGCTTTCTCCTAGCTCTCAGAATTTCTTCATGCCACTCCAGTTGCTTATAACATCTTTATGCTTATAACATTTATTTTATTTTTCTTTTTTTTTTTTTTTTTTGCTTGTCTGACAATATAACTAACTTTTGCCTTTTGACATCTATACTTTATAAGATTCTCATGTATTGAATTTTTCTGAAAATGACTATAAAGCAGATTTTTCTCTGTAATTGCAAATTTACAGTCATTTGTCTTGTCCATCAAGAATTACATTTCTTTTTATTAAAATTTTTTGACAAGGGTTTAAAATTTTTTTTTTTATTCATTGTCAATATAGGTATGACCAAGCACTATTATTTTGATTTACAGTTAAATGAGGATCAATATCAGGCAACTTCAAGGAAGATTCATACCCTCCCCAATCTTTATTCTCTACTTACCATTCAGGTCTTCAAAATTTCTTGTCTAATTCATAGGTAGTTGTGACTATTATTGGAAAGTGATCATTCCCATGCTGATCAGAATACAATGACCAATGTAATTTACTAATTTTTCATTAACTAATGTAAGATCTAAAGTTGAACTATAATTTTTCCAGTCTACAAAATATATAGGTTGTGACTCATTAAGTAAATATAGATTATTCTTCATTATATAATTAAATAGTTCTCCTCCTCTTTTGGTACAGGTACTATTATTCCATAATGTATAATGACTACTAAAATCTCCCATCACTATCAGGGATGAGGTATCTCCAATTTGTTTCAATGCCTCATCCAACTGCCTTGTAAAAAAATTATTTGAAGGAGGCATATATGTATTAAAAAATTTTAAAGTATTTGATCCAAAGAAAATTTAAATTGCTACAACTTCTAATTCTATATTAATATTCAATCTTTGGCAGTTTATTGATTTATGTACTCCCAACATTACCCCTCCCCCATTTACATTCCTATCCTTTCTAAATAATTCACAATTTTTGAAATTAATATCCTTATCCAAGTATGTATGGATACTATAT
>SEYY01001049.1:72500-97500 GCA_009176605.1 Armadillidium nasatum
TATATATATATATATATATATATATATATATATATATATATATATATATATATATATATATATATATATATATATATATGAGATTTTCAAACTTCCTCTTTTCCGAATCTAACCAAAGTAAATTTTAGCCAAACTTTGTCATAATAAGGCAAATCTTGTGAATATAATATTTCTACAACTCCAGTATCATTGACAATATCTTTAAAACGAAGTTTTAATTTTTAAATTATTTTTGTATTATAAATATCTCATATAACAATTTACTGGTTCTTATTGAGTGCTGAAAAAGTAATTTAAATGTTTTACAATCAGACCCTTAGCCAGGAGGGAGGATCCAGTACTGACCCAGCCCGTCCTAGGGCATCTTATAATGACATTTTAGAGATTAGAAAACAGAAATTGCAATAAATAAATAAATAAATAAATAAATAAATAAATAAATAAATAAAAAAAAGAAAAATTTTTTTTTTTTTTTTTTTTTTTTTTTTTTTTTTTTTTTTTTTTTTTTTCGGACTTTTCGGAACATTTTTATTTTTTGAGTAAAATTTGTTTATATGTATATTAAAGGTACCAGTATCAAATTTGGAGTTGGCTCATAATTGGGCGAGATACACATTTTTGCAGTCCTTTAAAATTTCAGTAGTATCAGTAGATTCGCAGGTTCGTAGACCCTCCTTTTTTCGATTAATTTTTGTTTTTTTAAATTTTAAAAATTTTTTCCAAAATATTTTAACTACAAATTTTTTCTTCGGAGACATCAAAAAACAAACATTCAGATAAGATCTTTGTGTAGTGTCCAGGAAAGTTTGGGTTATATTGATCAAGTAACAAGACCCTCACATTGTAAAGAAAGAGGGGTTGTAATCTGTTCAAAATCATCCACAGCCCCTTTCTTTTATGCAGACTTTTTTTTTGCTTGACCAATCTGTACCAAACTTCCAGGAAGGCTGCAGGAAAACCATGTATTAAAATTTATCGTCAGATAGTTTTTTGATATTTATCCCTAGAAAAAAATTGTGAGCCAAAATATTCTGTTATAGGTGCATGTGTTAAGGTTTAGTTCTTGAGCGGAACTATCTTTAACAGGGGTTTAAAACATAACCCCACAATAAAATAGATTCATTTCTAAGGACACTAAGAAGGAGTGATATTCATAGGAACAAGGACCTGACTGGAGATGATCAGCTGATGTGTGAAAGCCAAAACTAAACAACAAAATATGGGTTAGATCGACCCCTAGTTATTAGACCCTCACATCGAATAAAAGAAAGGCTTGTGGACCTCCAAAACTACTTATACTACAGAAATTTTAAAGGACTACAAAAATGCCCATCTCACCCAATAATGAACATTCCACAAATTTGATACACCTACCTTTAAGATTAAAAAAATGATTCCAAAATATAAAAATGTCTAAAAATGTCCGAAATTGACTGCCATTTATCGGTCACAAAGACTTTCAATAACTCATTAAAGATAGCAAAATCAGTTTTCTTGGTGTTTGAGGAGAAACGCGCAAAAGACATAAATCATGAAACCATTCTTAAAAAATCAGTAACAGTAAATTGAGACGTTTACAGTTATTTTAAGATAACCATTTAAACCCTACATACCTAAGTTAAAAGCTTATCTTTCCTAAAGGTTAATAAAAAAAACAAAAGAGTTAGATTAGAGTTTTAATTTTTACGAGTTCAGCTTTTATTCCATTCTTCTCTTTATGTTGTATTATAATTATAATTTCCTATTTGTTACGGAAAATAACAATTTGTAAATCGAACTATTAATAATTATGCAGGGTGACTCACATAAATGTTTAAAAACTTCGACAGATGTAAGGTGACATCATAACAAAGAAATTCCACCCAATACGTAAAGGGCTGTAGTCTGTATGCTTCCGTTTTAGCACCACTGAGACCCATCCCTTCGACACCAGTATAGTCTCCAATGCTTATGCATCCAGGCCAGGGGCTTACATTTTGAACACCTGTTGTAAAGGTATTCCTTTTATGTTACCTGTTACGTAATAAACAATGATGTATAGTGTTTGTTTCATTCCCAAATTGTCCCTCGATATCACGTAAACGAGTGACTCACGGCCACTATATTTATAAAAATTTAATTTCATTGTGATGATATCGCCTTCCATCTGTCGAAGTTGTAAACACTGATGTGAATCACACCGTATACAGGGTGTTTGAAGCATAAATTTAAAGGCTGAAAGGTGTGAGTGAGGATGTCATTTGGATTCATTATAACCATATATGTCAAATTCAAAATTCATCATACATTGGATATTGACTTATATGTTATATGGTCGTAATGGTTCCGAATCCCCTCCTCTAAAACCTATTTCAGTCTTTACATCGATGTTCAAACCCTCTGTATATCTGTAAAGCAGATCAGTGACGACTAACAACATAATTGTATTCTTTGATTAGGCTTCCACTTAATTTAAATAAAAATAATTGTACACAAGTTTTGCTCCTATTATGCGTATATAGATATGGATAAATAGGAAAAAAATATACTTATAGTTTTGTCCCTCCTAGAAAATCGTTTGTTCTCCTCAAAGTTTCCTTCTGGCTATACGGGCTTGCTTACAATGCACAACTGTGTGAAAATTTAAATTTGTTTTATCTTTAAGTGAATAGTTTAATAATTCGTTTGTTTATATTATTTGCAATAATCATTATTGCTTTGTAATTATTCTTTTACAACTCCTTTTTACTTCTCATATGCTGTACGAATGGATTCTTTTTTAAAAAAAGAGTAATTTTTAATTATTAATAATTTTGCCTCAAATTTTATATATATTAGTATTTCATATTACTTTTACTTATTTATTATTTGATATTTGTGCGTGTGATTTTCTAATCTTGCTAGTAGAAAAGAATTACTTTGTAGTTTGTACGTTTCGTTTCAGGTTTGATCCATTTTTTATTTCAATGTCCTAGAAGATGAAGGGCATGGCGTTACATAAAACATATGTAAGATAACCCGTGACATTTTTTTTTTTTTTTTTTTTGTATTTTAACTTTTACTAAAGACCTAGGCAGTAGGAATGCCGATATCTAAAAAATATTGATATATCGATAATCGATATTTCAAAAATTTTAAACTGCTCTCAATATTATCGGTTAAAAAGTATCGATATATCGGTTCAATATATATATATATATATATATATATATATATATATATATATATATATATATATATATATATATATATATATATATATATATATATATATATATATATATATATATATATATATATATATATATATATATATATATATATATTAGGGTGATTAAGGTTTAAGAGTTTGAGAACATAAATATGAACATAATCATAATGCTGTTGTTGTAACCTTGATAATAATAATAATAATAATAATAATAATAATAATAATAATAATAATAATAATAATAATAATAATAATAATAATATATAATAATAATAATGATAAAGTTTGATTAAATATGATAATGGTTGTAAATGGTGAACTTTATTTAAGAGTTGAGGAAAGTGGTACTCAGCAATTATCTGGAAAATATGTAATGAGGACTATAGCACAGTTGTTTCTAGCAACTGCACATGCAGTGAGTCTGTGGGACAGCTGTTTCAGGAAACTGCACTTGGTGTGAGGACCTGACATAGAAAAGAGAAATACTTGATGGGAAAATGAATAGGAACACTGATATAAGAATAAAAGTAGTATTTACAATATAAGAATTGGGGCATTATATAGGCTTGGTTGCCACCTATACTATAAATATCTAACACTCACCAAGTTGAATAAACAGGTCAGCTGGGTTTAATGAATAATAGCTGATGAGCATTGTATACAAAGAGAAGCTAGTGGCTGAGAAATTCACTTTAATTTAAATACTAAATAATTAGTACTGTAGTTACACCTAGTGTAGGCATAGGCTATATCCGCGTTATTTAGAAAATGGTTTATAATCAAGTTTGCTAACCGAGACCCATAGCATACCTTTTAATAGGGCGTATTCGGACGAAACAGCTACAATAAGATAGGAGGAAAATAATTAAAATGCAAAGTAAGTAAAAAAAAAAAATTCGATGATTCGATACTATATTCGATATTGAGTATAAAGTATCGGTTGAAAAAATATCAGCGAAATTTCGATACTATTGACAAAAATATCAACATCGATATATATCGAAACTTTTGGCATCCCTACTATGCAGCCTTTGTATTATATTTTGTGTTATGACTAATCTGCGACTTTTTACTTCGCAGCTTGTTATGGAGTAAAGGAACGAATATCCTACAATTTATTATATCGATTGTTAATTTTGCAAAGTAATTTTAATAAATATTGATACTTTGTTTAATAATTAATAAACCGTGACAGAAAAGTAGTATTGAAACTCGAATTCCAGCTGATTATTCTACTCGTTCACTCGCATATATCAAGTATAAAAACTTAGAAGCTAGCTTTTCATCTTAACTGAATCGGAAATAATTGCATTAGTATATAGTAGAAATGTAATTATTAACACATTTGACAAAATTACATTAATAACATATTTGAAATACTGCAAGGTCTCTTTGCGCAATCTCATGAGAGCTTAAAATTTTTACATTCTATTCAATTTAAGCAAATCAGACCGTAATTTTTAATGATCCTCGTCTATTAATAATGTATTTTCAATTCTAAAAAATCTAAGTTTTTTGCTCTTTAGTTTGATTTCATCGTAAGTATTCATTTATTTAAAATGGTTTTCTATGTAGTTGGTGTTGAATATTTGGTATTTGCTGTAATTAAAACAAGAGACGAATCATACTTTAAATTAGAGAAAATGTAAAAATGAAAATTTGGCATTTTCAAATTTAGGAACTTATAATATTAAAAGATCTGTGTTTAAATTCAATAATTTTTATGGATATATGCAAACATGCAAATGCTTTCAGTATTTGTAAATTTGGTAAACTTTTTTTTTTTTAATCTTAAAATTGTAAAGAAGTATACTGAAATTGGTAAATGTTTATTTCCTAGTAATAAATGATTTTTGGTAATTGTAGCGTTCATGGAAGTGGATTTTTTCGTACGAGACAAGGTTGCTGAAAATACCTACATGCCTACGGGTTGCTAGTTTGATTGAAACTACGTATTCACGCGTTGCGAGTTCAACTGAAACTGATACGACGTGCCGTTTTTTTTTTGTTTTCTTCTCAGCGTAACTACGAAAAGGAAATGATATGTTTGCTTATTTTTTTTGGTTAATCGACGAACGTCAAATTATTTTGTAAGAAAAAAAAATTAAAAAAACACAAATTAAAAAAAAAAAATTAAAATAAAAGGAATAATTATGACGTCATAATATCGTTTGCCGCCATTATAAAACTCTCACATGCTCTCGTTGGTGAAGTCCGCTCTCAGAAACAAAAAAAAAAAAAGAAAAAAAAAAAATCTTTCAATGTTTTGACGAGTTGCTATATTTTAAAATATGTTGAAGCTAAAAATGGAAATAATAGTTAAAATTTACAAGAATTTTGCATGATGCGGGATATGGGGTAAAATAATAATAATAATAAATATATATATATATATATATATATATATATATATATATATATTATATATATTATATATTATATATATATATATATATAGAGAGAGAGAGGAATGTAAGTGAAAATTTTATCACCACCACTCACGGGTCGGGGGGTACGGGGGCAGAGCCCCCCGTAGACAAATGATCGTGTGCCATGCATTTAGGATTTCATTGCTGTACTGCAATAATGCATATTTTTATAATAAAAGTTGCAAATGCATGGCACACGAGCGTTTGTCTACGGGGGGCTCTGCCCCCCGTACCCCCCGACCCGTGAGTGGTGGTGATAAAAAATAAAATTTTTTTTATATTATTATTATTATTATTATTATTATTATTATTATTTATTATTATTTTATTTTTTTTTTTTTTTTATTATTATTTTATTATTATTATTATTATTATTATTTTTATTGTTATTATTTATTTTATTAATTATTATTTATTTTATATATATATATATATATATATATATATAATATATATATATATATATATATATATATATATATATATATATATATATATATATATATATATATATAATTTTTTTTTTTGTAACGCCAATGATCCAGCAACCTTGTCGCATCAGAAATTCTTAGGCTATGTTGTTAGTTTCAAATTCCTATGCGTAGTTCTAGTCGTACTCCCAACGCGTAGGTATATTAGCAACCTTGTCTCGTACGAAAAAATCCACTTCCACAAACGCTACAATTACCTGATTTTTCTTTATATATCAAAACTATGAAGACAAATTTGTCTGAAATCTTTTTTAGGTTAATTGAGGCACAGAAAATGTTTGGTAATTATCTAGTTCACAGTAGTGGATTTTTTTGTAAGAGACCAGGTTTGCTGAAACTAACAACATACGTGTGTGTTGCGAGTTTAACTGAAACCAAGCATAGGGATATTATGAGTTTGCAACATAATTGTAAATAAATTTTATAACTATTTCAGAGGAAAAAAAATAATATAAAAAGAGTAGGTAAACTCTTAGTGAAGGGGGCTCTTTTTTTTTTTTTTTCTTCTCAGCGTAACTATGAAAAGGAAATATGTTTTTTTTTTTTGGTTAATCAACGAAAAAAAATTATTTTATAAGAAAAAAATAAAAAAATAAAAATAATTGGAATAATTATGACAGAATATCGTCTGCTGAAATTATAACTCTCCTTTGAATATTTTGACGATGTTGCTATATTTTAAAATACGTTGAGCTAAAAATGGAAATAACAGTTAAAAGACTATCTTAAAGGTTGCTGGTTTGAGTCCAATAGCAGACATTAATATATATATATATATATATATATATATATATATATATATATATATATATATATATATATATATATATATATATATATATATATATATATATATATTTTAGGGATGGAGTCTTAAGTATTTGTATTGGCTAGTATTAGTAAATTTTGCAGTATTGGGTATCTTACATAAAAAAAAATTTAAATACTGTTATTATTAAAAAATAGCTGATACCAAACTGATACTAAAATTGTGCATAATAGAAAACTAATAATTTATGTAGAAAGAGGATTGCACCTTGACTGAAGTTTGACATTTTAAATATTTATTATTATTATTATTATTATTATTATTATTATTATTATTATTATTATTATTATTAGGAATAATAGTTTCTGCATATATATATTATATATATATATATATATATATATATATATATATATATATATATATATATATATATATATATATATATATATATATATATATATATATATATATATATATATATATATATATATATATATATATATAATATATATATATATATATATATATATATATATATATATATATATATATATATATATAATATCAAATTAACAATATTAATATAATCTGTTATATTAATCAAGCATGGTTTAGTTCATAATATTTAATAAATTTGACTTTGAAAATCTGATATTAATAATTTTTAAATATCATAATTTACTAACTTTGCTTTTCCCCCTTTTCTTATGATTTTATAATTTTTATAATCCATTCCAATATGTTTCAAGTCTATAACATTTGGCAATATAAATTTGTAAGCCAAATTTTTTATTATTTTTTGCTTTTATAATTTACTTTGCTTTGCCTCTTTATCATTTTGTAATTTTTATAATTCCACAAAAGATTTACTGCATGCTAATATGTCTGTATTTCCAATAAGGACAAAATTATTATAAATTGGTTAAATCATTTATTTGTCAATAATTAAATGAACAACTACGTTTGAATATAAATTTAACATTCTATGTTTGCAATATTTTCTTATACTTTATTATTTGGTTATTTTATATTTGCTTCATTGTGTATCGTAGTAATATTTTAAAATGGATGCTTAATAGACTTTCTCGAAAAAGTCTAGAACTTCATTAAAATATGGTGTCAACTATGATAAAAGAGTCTTAACTTTACTTTTTTATTATTTTTTATCCTCAAAATTTATTTAAATTCATGTTATTATTTGAAACTCAGTCTTTCATGATAAATAACTGCAGTATAATTACATCAAATTCTAGTCAGTATCAGTCCAGCATATGTCAAAGTTTTCCAAAATCTTTTTCTTGAATAGATTGTTGAAGTAGTATAGTAATTCAAAATTATCATATTTACAAACTTCAGTAGTATTCTTGCTAGGCCAAATTAATTTTTTTCAGTGGTCAGGGCCAAGTTTTCAGTAGATATACTGAAAAATATTGCCATCTGCATCTTTTATTCAAAGTATTTCACTTTTAACCTTCTTAACCTTCAGTTAACATTTTCAAGGTTGTTTTAAATTATAATTTTCATCACACTTTATATGAATTAAAGGTAAATCATAACTTAAAATTATATAGCCAGGTCATAAATTTTTCAGTTACAGATGCAAAATAGAGCGATCTGGTATACAAAGTCTTCTATTTTATTAATTCTTTTTATCTTTTAATTTCCTGTTTATAGTTTTTTAAATAAATTTAATATATTCATAGTAAACACATTTGAATACTTTAAAAATATTTTTGATTCATTGTAAATGTTTAGGATCTCTGGTTTTATGAGTATATTTTTAACCAATGGCAAATATATATAGAAAAATTGATTTAGTACTTCAAATCTATGTTGCTTTTATGTAGGGATGGAGTGAAGTATCAGTATCGGTAAATTGGAAAATCTTAGTATCAGTAAAAATTTTGGTATATGAATGGATAAAGTATCAGTATATTTTTAGGTATCAGTATCAGTGAATTTGGAAGTCTTGGTATCGGTATCGGTAAAAATTTTGGTATCGCTCCATCCCTACTTTTAAGAAAAGATTAAGTAAGTCAATTTTTTCTTTCTACTTCTTTGACAAACAAAATCAAAAGTGTTTGTAAGACTCCAATTAATATTTAACTCTAAAAAGATAGACTATGATACAGTATATTTGATTTTCACTTAATCAAAATTTTAGCAAAATTTTTTCACTTAATCAAAATAGATGTACTGTCAAGGGTTAAAGGTCTTTCTTAAGCATTAATTGGTTTTAAATAATTTAAATAATAAAGTATTGATCTTCAGTTTCTTTGAGATGTTTTACACAATATAACTCTGACAATTAAAAGGATTAATACCCTTTAAACTGTACATATAAAAAAAGATTAACTATTAGTCAAACAATGTTAGCAAAATTATTAGGTGTTATCTTTGATGATAAACTCACTTTCAAGAACATATCAATAGTCTTCTCAGCAAACTATTCATTCCAATAGATTATAGACTGTTCCCAAATGTATTTTTTGAAATCTTTACTAATCTTGTTTATCCCTATCTTCTCTACTGTCTGTCAATATGGGGTTGTGCAAGTGAGTATTTGTTACACCCTCTGGTAACTATGCAGAAAAAGATAATTTGTATATTATCAGGATTGCTTAATTACTATGAACATACAACCCCACTTTTCAAAAGTTTATCTATTCTGAAACTTCAGGATATAATACTCTCTCTTTAAGCAGTCACCTCTTTAAAGTCATAAATGAAAATGTGAATCAACTTCTAACCAACCTAATAAGAACCAAACTGTGAGAACTACCAATCTCCACAGCACAAAATCCTTTGCACTAGACAAAGCAAAATACTTTCTAAAACTCAGAGGGCCATCTCATACAAGGGCATCGATGAGTGGAACAGTCTCCCTATAAATTATCAACATTCACCCATTCTAAGGTCTTTTAGGAAAGCCATTAAAAAATACTTAAAATACTTAACTGTACTTATGTATGTATCTTCTTTAAGCAGCCTATTAGTAAAAATTAATTGTGTTAATAATGATGGAGGTATTGATTGTTTTTTTATTATTTTCATAACTATACTGTTTGATCTCATTATTTTAAGTTTAGTAATATTATTATTATTGGTATTATTCTATTATATTTGTGGTTATTTTATTATTATTTTCTTATTCCTGATATTATTATTATAATTTTTTTTAATTAGTATTAATACAATCCTAATTACAATTATTATTGATATTAAATTTGATTTTTTTTTTTTTTTTTTTTTTTTTTAGCAATGTATCTATAAACTGAATAGATTTGATAATTTTTTATTTAAAATTTAAAATGTTTGAAACATAATTTGAGCTCAAAGGATGAATTCGTCACCATAGAAGCCCTTTTCAATTAAAAAGGAAAACAAATGTTACAAATATATATTTGTATTCTTATTTTGTCCACTATTGTAAAATTGTAAATCTTTTTCCTTTTACCTGAATAAAATTTTTTTATGATTGTTATTATTATTATGAATGGAGCAATACTAAAAATTTAACCGATACTGATACCAATTATTTTAAACCACCTGATACTGAGTACTGATACAATACCTCTAGAATTTACAGATACCAATTTTTTGACTGAACTCATGAAGGTTTAAACAAGATTAAAAATATTCAATAATCATACAATTTGGGTTTTCTGCTATCTGTAATACACCTATTTATTTTGAATTTACTTTGCTAAACAAAACTGTTGATAGGTGATGTAGGGTTGGTGCCACCAAAACTTTGCAGCTGATTTACCCTAGTGCACTGTCTATTTCCTTCATTAATTTCTGCGACATTCTCAGTCTTTAATCCAATTTCCACTTTCTTTTTTGCAAGATTTTAGTATCTGTCATTTTTCACCTATGTTCATACTCATGCTGGCTGATACTAATATTGATACTTGACTCCATCCTAATATATATATATATATATATATATATATATATATATATATATATATATATATATATATATATATATATATATATATATATATATATATATATATATATATATATATATATATATATATATATATATATATATATATATATATATATATATATATATATATATATATATATATATATATATATATATATATATATATATATATATATATATATATATATATATATATATATATATATATAATTTTGCTGGTACATATATTAGTGATGGGATGATTAAGAAATTTTTTGACAATGATGTTGATGAAAAAATTGAAGAAGTATATTTTAAATTTTTTTATTATTTTAATAGATTTAGCAATTTTATAATAAGGAAGAATCGTGTCTTTTCTTTATTAATATATGATGACAATGAAATTAAAAAAGTATATATATTTTAAAAATTTCCATTATTTTAATAGATTGAACAATTTTATAAGGAAGAATTAAGATGTCTTTTTCTTTATTTTTAATGTGTAAATACGTGTAATTTTAAAATATAGCATAATAGAGGTTGACCCGCTCAGCCTCAACCCCGGATGTGCACTGGGCAGGGTTTTTTTCTGCAATTTCAATTGTCATATTTAACTAATATATTTTAGAATCCAGATGATATAAATATCAGAAATTTCAGAATAATGAACAGGTTTTTCCCTTTATATATATATATATATATATATATATATATATATATATATATATATATATATATATATATATATATATATATATATATATATATATATATATATATATATATATATATAATTTTTAAATAGGAATATTTCTTTATATTTAATCATATGATTACTTCAAATAAACTATTTAATAAAGTAAAAAAATATGAATGCTTTTAAATCTATAGGTCACATTAAAGCAGGATGTACTCCTAATAGTGTTGGTAACACTGATGGTAAGTTGCAATATTTTTGTTTTTGTTTTGCATGTCATTAATTACACAAATACATTGTGTAAATTTAAAGCCTGTTGTACTTTATGGCACATCGTAAAATTTTAAGCCTTTTTTACTCGATGACCATATATTTTATTTCTTTTCTGACTGTGGTAAAACAATTTAAGCTATTGGATAGGGATATAACTAAGTGTTATTGAAAGCCATAATATCCATTAAGTTCTGCCACATCCTGAAGCTGTTTTAAAGATAATAATCCATCAAAGCTGTTCTTGCATTTATAATTTTGAATATTTACTTTGAGCAACAAAAACTTTTGAAATGTAGACTTCAAAACTGCAATTATTTATTATTTATAAATAAATTTGCAAATTTTATGCATTTTACACTGAATCTTCAATTTATAGTTGTAGCAAAAGTAATTCTTTTTATGACTTAAAAATTTGAAGGGATACTAAATGTTTGGCTCAGTCATTTTGTGATAAGAAGAGAAGAAAGATATGACAAGAGACCATCAAGAATAAGAAAGGAAAAACAATAAATATAATTAGAAACAAAAAGAGACAAATGGATAAGATTTTATAAAAAAAGAGAATCTCCCTTAACTAAAACATATTGGTCAGTTTGTAACAAATTGTTGTGAAGAATCCCAAAACATGAGAGACCATACACACTGTATATGAATTAGTTTGAAGGGGAAATAGTATTTTATGAGGAAGAATGGTAACGTATTACTCAAGCCAAAGTGAAAGTTAATTATGACTAACAAAAACTTTTATGGAAGAGGAAAGTAATTTTGTTTGGAATTATGTGTACAGGAAGAATTTAGGATAAAACAGATGTGTAGTAGTAGATACTAGGCTGAGAGGAAACGCAAGAATAAAGATTGATGAGAAAAAGCAAAAGGGAACTGGTTGTGTAAAATTTTAGTAGTTGAAAATGGAGTAACTGAGTATATAGGACATATAATGTATTATTTAATACACTTTAGAAACAAATTTAAAAAAATATAGGGTGATATATATAATATATATATATATATATATATATATATATATATATATTATATATATATATATATATATATATATATATATATATATATATATATATTATATATATATAATATATAATATATATAAAGGTATTCATGGTGACAATGAAGATCCTTACCCGAGTTTAAGTGATTATCATGACTATGAGCCAAATCTTGAATTTGATGATACAGAATTAGAATCGGGTCCTACAGTCACTGGTGAGTTGTTAGTTTTATGTTTCTGCTAGAAGTATTTTGTTTTCTTAATTTTTTCTGTAATATTCGTAAAAACAAAGTTGGATGGGTTGCAAGTTTTTATTCATTCTACTTGTTTTTACAAATGATAATAATGACATACTTGAGACTCTGCTAATCTATTCCAATAAATAAATATTTAAAAAAAAGAAACATTCTTTTTATGACAGATTATAAAAATATATTCTTGTGCCACAATTAATTCCATAGGTAATTGCTATGCTTAATACTAAATTGCAATAGAATTTTTTATAGTTTGTTAGCTGAACTCTTTATATTTGTAAATATACATTCTTCAGTGTTAAATGATTTTTAAATAAGACATTAACTGCAGACTTCAATGAGATATAATACGAAAAGTAACTTTAATTCATGTTAGCATTACATATCTTTACCATCAACACACTTTTTTATCAACTAGATTAACATAAAAGACCCGTTTCTATAACCAGACCTAATTATCTTTACCACTTAAACACAGATTGAAGTTATTGATGTGTGGAAACTAAATAGAATCACAAAATATCTAAACACAGATTGAAGTTATTGATGTGTGGAAACTAAATAGAATCACAAAATATCTAACTTGAATGGTGACATATAATTATCTTAATGGTGTGTGATTGAAAACAGCCCTATTAAATTAATTGAGATAAATACAAATTTTATTAGTAATGAAAATGAGGGCACATAGCTCACTTTGATCACTACTAATTAAATTAAATATTAATAATCTTGCACATTGATCACCACTAATACTTGCACAAGACTGTGTACACATTTGTACCATTTTTTATCACTTAAATCAGTGCATTTTTTTTAAGACTAAATTAACCTAGTTCTTACTTAAAACAAAAAAAAAATGACAGCTGTATTACTCCTATGCAATTTTTTCAGCTTTATAAACAACCTATTATGAATGCATAACATTTCAATTGTAGATCTTCGTGAAATATTACCACCAGTCGATGAATACTTAGAATCTCCAGTTTCTGATGGCACCATTGAGGAAAATTTTGAAGCTGAACTGGGAGGTGGTCTCACTGAAGAAGGAATAGATGCTCTCCATTCCAAATTTGCTGCTGATGACAATGATTTTAGTGACATTGCGAGCCATGGTGTTGTTGATGTTATTGGTGATGATACCTATGGGAGGAAAGTAATTGTTGTGTCAGCATGTCGGTTACCGAGTAATAAAGCTTTTAATCATGACAAGTTTCTAAGGTAATATATTTATTTGGTACACTAATCAGATTTAAATATTTATTTTCTTTTATTTACCTTCTGCTTAGGGTCATTCCTAACCTATTTTTCTGTCAATTTGATAAAAACTAATATTTCTGAATAATTTCTATAAATACAGTTTTTGCTGAGGTGGAAGGTTAATATCGTATATAAAACTTTCCATAGAGTTTAGATAAACTTTGACTTAAAGAGCTGTTTGCCTGCTTTTGAAATTTCCCTTAGGTATCTCATGCATACCTTGGACCAGTACGTAGAACAGGATTATTCTCTAGTCTATTTCCATTATGGATTAAACAGTAAAAATAAGCCACCCGTTTCATGGTTATGGAATGCTTACAAAGCCCTTGATAGAAAGTACAAAAAGAATCTGAAGGCTTTGTACCTCGTCCATCCAACTAATTTCATTCGAGTTGTATATAATGTGTTTAAACCGGCTATAAGGTAAATATCGTTTTAAAAATTTTATGAAATGATATTTAATTCTTGTTCTTTTTATTTAATGATACATTAGTAATAGTAATTTCCAGATATTATATTAGATGTGGATATTTTTTTTTCAGTGCTAAATTTGGTCGGAAAGTGATGTATGTTAATTATCTTCATGAATTACAGTTACACCTTCACCTCAATCAGCTGCCCATTCCACCTCCAGTACTTCAGTAAGGAGCTTCAAAAAAAAATTTTTTTTTTTTTGTTATTTATAAATTGCCTTAATTTAAAAATTGAATGTTTGAATTTTTAGTTATTTATTTTTTATGCGTTCGCTTTTCGATGTCGGTTAACAAATTAAAATAAATAATTTTAATTATTAGCAAGGATGTACCGATTAATCCGTTGATAATAATTAATGGGTAATTATATAATATAATCTGTCATATTGTCCTTTTTTTTCAACTGTTTGTGTCCGATTAATGTTTTCAAGGGTGGCTTTTCTTTATGAATTTTGTCAGTCAAGTCAAAAGGTTGAAGGTTCTTTGTTAAATTCCTGCTAATCTCCAAAGACAGTTACAAAAAGTTGTTTTCCAAAAATATTTAGAATCTTTACCCAGTTGAAAGTTTAAGCTCTTCGAATGTGGTATAAGTCCAACTGGTTACCACTTATTTTTTTATTTTACTCTAAAAATAAATTTATAAGTTTGAAAATGTTTTGCTTCTCTCTTACTTGCCCTCCCACAGTAATTTCTTCAAATTGTTTTATAAGTTGAATAATTTATCTGCTACATGTTTTTGATCAGAACTTAATGTAAGATATAATATGCAACAAGGGGGTTTTGTTCATTATTTCTTTTCACCCTGTAGAATGTCGAACTTGAATGCTTCGGCACATCATGAATAAATTAATGCTTCTTAAAACCTAACTGATCCTGTAATTCTAACTAGCCTGATGGTTAAAGTGTTTTACAATATTTATACTGCTCGGAATTATATGCTTAAAAGCCTGCATAACATAATTTAAAACTACAGTATAAGTTTAATAACCACAGTCTACATAAAAATGGTAATCAGTCGATTAATCTGTAATCGATTAATTTGCTGCTTATCGATCGGTCCATTCATGATTTTAGTTTAATTAGCATGAGTTGTGTTTGGGATTTACAGATTAAAAATTTTTCGGTTGTACCTATAAATTAAAATTATAATTTTTAATTTTAATATATATATATATATATATATATATATATATATATATATATATATATATATATATATATATATATATATATATATATATATATATATATATATATATATATATATATATATATATATATATATATATTATAACAATAATAATTGGTAATTTCTTTGATTAAATAAATATAAAACTATAGTATATCATTGATAAAAACAGTTTAATTTTTAAATTTACATGCTTTCATTTTCCAATTTGTAGCTACTAGAGTTGTATTTATATATCTTTTATTTGAATTTTTTGGTAATAAGATAAAATATAATTGTTTTTAAGAGCTTTATTTTCTATCTCAGAAGTTCATTTTTTTTTTAAAGTTCAAGATTGATTGGTTGAAATCTTTTATTTGCTTCATTATATATTAGAACGTGATTAATTTTATTATTCCTTGGCAGACATGATCAGAACTTGTTAGCGAAGCTGAAGAGTTTACCCAAGTCATCTGGGGCGAAAGTTTTGAAAGTGGTTCCCACGCAACAGTTTGGAGTTAGTCTTCAGTACATAAAAGACAACAATGCCGGAGATCCAATTCCTCCCGTTTTGAAGCAAGCCATTACATTCCTTGATCATCCAGATGCTTTAGAGACGGAGGGTCTGTTTCGTAGGTCGAGTACCGCTCCGGTTGTCAAAATGGTGCAAGAAAAGTTCAATCGAGGAGAGACTGTTGCTTTTAATTTTGATACCGATATTCACACTGCTGCAGTTATAATAAAGACTTTTCTGAGGGAACTACAAGAGCCATTGATGACCTTTGACCTGTATGATGAAATAATTCAATTTCAATGTGAGTCGTTATTTGTGGATTTTTAAAAAAAAATATATTTCGTATTTAAAATTTTTTTTTTGTAGAAAAAGATTATTTTTAATCTCTCATTCACATTCACATTTTCTTTCTTCAGCTTTAAGTAAGAGCGAGAGGCACAGCAGCTTAAAACAGATCGTTTTAGAGAAACTTCCTGAAGACAATTATTTAGTGTTGAAGTTTCTTATCAACTTTTTATCTAAGGTCGGTTTGTTTTCTGTTTTATTTAAATTTATAGTTTTTTTTTTCTTGTGTGAGTGTTTTGGGGTAATGCACGAAATTGGTGGAAAGTTTCATGAATTGATATCGACTTTGACACTAAAGATGTCTCAGTCACTGTGGTAGTGATTGTTAAAAGAAAATAATAATAATAAAAAAAAAAAAATGATAATTAGTAGGTACAATCCTTCTTCTAAATATTTCTTTTGCTACAGTTCATGGGTAGATTGCAATTACTCTTACTGGCATTCAGACTAGACAGTACATATATGGGAAATAAAAAATAGCCTTTTTTTATTTAAAATAATCCAACTCTTAATCATTATTTCGCTAAGAATTCTCTCACTAAACTAATTTGTTCTAACTTTTGTATCTCATTTGGAAAAGAACTATGAGTCTTCCCGATAGCGTCTATTATTTTTTGGCAGACATGATCAGAACTTGTTAGCGAAGCTGAAGAGTTTACCCAAGTCATCTGAACTTACCTAAACTTAATGATTTTGGCAATTTTTTTCTCCTCTTCCTATAAAATGTCATAAGACTTCACCTGGGGGTACATACGATCTTGTGAATAAAAAATCCTTTCAATTATTAAATATCAGGAAGGTAAGCCGTTTTCATGGCAATTTTCATCACGCTTTTAAGTTACTAGTCTTCAAAATTGGCATCATTTTTAAAAAATTTTCCAACTTTATTCACTCCGCCTGATTACTAAGTCTTTAGTATCACACAGATAGAAACTTGGATAAGTCAACTATGTTCCAAAGAAAGGATTTGAATTCTTTGACTTTCTGCACACGACTACCATTTGTACTTCCTCAGAAAGTTGAATTTGTTCTTAAATCGTAAATGTATGCTTATCTAGAGTTACCTTCTCTTGTTAATAATCAACAGTAGTTTTTGACTTTCCAATCTTATTGGTTGTTGGTTTCCTTCTCTCATGAATTTAAAGAGACTTGTTTAGGGGCACCTGAAATATAAAAGGTTTTGACAAAGTTTGGAATGTGTCACTAGTCTCTAATTATTATTATTATTATTATTATTATTATTATTATTATTATTTAGGTTATGGACAGAAGTGATTTGAATAAAATGACTGCAAGCAATTTGGCAGTAGTCTTTGGTCCTAATTTGGTTTGGCCGAGAGGTGGACAGATGTCTCTAAATGCGATCGCCCCAATCAACCTCTTCGTGGAAAGAATGTTAAGTCACCATCAGCAGATTTTTGTCCTCTGAACTAAAATCACATTCCATAAATGACAAATTTAAGTTTAGGTAATATATATATATATATATATATATATATATATATATATATATATATATATATATATATATATATATATATATATATATATATATATATATATATATATATATATATATATATATATATATATATATATATATATATATATATATATATATATATATATTAGTTTCGTAAGTCTTATTTGAAAGAAAGTGAGCTTAAAATTTAGAAATTTTAGTTGGTGTGTATGACAAAAAGATTATTATTAGATTTTACTATTATGTCCACAGATCCACTACATTATTGACTTTTACCAATGGCACTCTAAATTTTTATATAATTTATTAGTGGAATATAATTAAAATAATTATACATAGGTCATTACAGTCACAATGTAGATTTATTGGGGGGAATGTAATAACTGATGATGTGTATATTTTTTATTCTTGAAAACTTGTATTTTGGCATGTTTTATATATAAGGTATGAATTATATATAATTGAATGATAAATATATAAGACATAAGTTTCAAAAAGCAGTTAGATCGAAATTTGATATATATATATATATATATATATATATATATATATATATATATATATATATATATATATATATATATATATATATATATATATATATATATATATATATATATATATATATTATATATATATATATATATATTTTGATTTTTCTGCCTTGGGGTTTATGTGACATGTATGTTTACTGTTCTGTGTGTGTGTGTGTGTGTGAATGAGACTATATCTTACAATGAAAATTTTCCGTGTATTAATAATAAATTTTTTTTTATATTAATGGAAAAATATCTAGTCTTTAATACGACTTAACAAATAAAAATGTTACCGCTTGGAATGTTGTTTCGTTTGTATAAGTTAATTTGTTTCAAAAGGTTTCGAATCTATATTTATAAAAATGTTTATAAAAAAAAAAAAAATTGGAACTTGATAAGAGTATTTCAACTGTTCCCATTTACGTATTAAAATAATTAAAAATAAATGATAAAATTACCAAAATTTAATTATTTTTATTTTATTATTTATTTATTTACTTTTTTTTTTGTGTTTGTTTAGAATTGAATTTGTAAGGCGTTTTCGTTTTGTCAGAAACTTCTTAAAATTGTTAGAAATTCTAACTTTTTTTTTGTCAAATTGAAAAGAAAAATTTGTTTAAAAACTTTGCCATCAGGATTCGCCAGCTAAGTAGTTGTCATAAATTACAGATTACAATTAATTACAGATAAATTACATGTTAAATTACACATGTATGTGATGTATACAACATAAAAATCTTGTTGCTTTCTGAATCTTTTTCAATTGATTTAATAATGAGTTGATATGAAGATACTGATTCACCCCCCCCCCTCCCCTTTTCGTTCTTTTTTATCTTCATAATTCTACTAGGAATAAAATATATTGTAATTTATTCTTTTTAAAATACCTAACAGTAGTTCGGTTTTAAAAATACTGTGAAGTATATAAAATATTTGTCAACTTTTATTAATAATTACAATTTGGGAATAAAATTTGAGTTTAAGACACTCTAGTTGAATCTAAAAGTACTGTTGCTAGACTTTTAAGTTTGTATTTCACTTCTCCTTTCTTTCCTAGAATTTAGTGTTTCTCAACCTTTTAAGTCTAACTACCCCCCAGAAAGCTAATACGTAAAAGTTAATAACCTCACAACCCCCTAATTACCTCTTATGCCTGGCAAAAAAAAAAAAAAAAAAAAAAAAAAAAAAAAAAAAAAAAAAAAAAAAAAAAAAAAAAAAAAAAAAAAAAAAAAAAAAAAAAAAAAAATTTTCTCTTTTTTTTTTTTTAATAAAAAAAAAAAAAATTTTTTTTTTTTTTTTTTTTTTTAAAGTACGAATTTATTCTTTGTTTACATTTTAAGGTTTCGAAATGCTGTTATAATTTATAATACTGTTCATAGATTTCGATAAGATATCACAACACATTTTATTCTTGGCAGGATCATATACATGCCGAATAGGATATTTCTCGTATGAATGATCCGATTAAAACATTTCTAAAAAAAGAATTTTTTTATCTCCTGTAATAATAGTTTTAGATGATTCATTGTAAAATAGTAAGAAACTTCAACAACAAAAACGAATTTTATGTTGTAAATAATGTTTACATTTCACTAATAAAAATATGTCTAGTTTCAGGGATATAAAACATTTTTACCTCACCTAATAATAATGCCAACATTTCCCTACGGCAACACAAATACCAAACTTACAGAATCCTAAATCCTCCCATATTATATATATATATATATATATATTATATATATATATATATATATATATATATATATATATATATATATATATATATATAATATTATATATATATATATATATATATATATATATATATATATATATAATATAATATAATATATATATTATATATATATATATATATATATATATATATATATATATATATATATATATATATATATATATATAATTATCAGTGAGCTGAAACAAATTTTTCTTTTGGCATGTAAATGATCTTGGGTTTGGCAGACTGTTTTGACAAAACGAAATTGCCTTTAATTAATTATTAACTTATATGTTCCAAATTTTGTAATACAATATTTACAACATATATATAAAACATGGATGATGTTTATTATTATTATTATTATATTCCCCTCTTTTAAAGGAAGAAATTGTATATATTATATATATATATATATATATATATATATATATATATATTATATATATATATATATATATATATATATATATATATATATATATATATATATATTATTATATAAAAGAAATTTTTTTATTGACATTTGATAATTTTTTTTTTTATTTTTTTTTTTTAACAATTATTATTATTATTAAGTTTAAAGATTTTATTTTTGATAGATATTATTTCATTTTCTGTATATATATATATATATATATATATATATATATATATATATATATATATATATATATATATATATATATATATATATATATATATATATATATATATATATATATATATATATATATGTTTGTAATGGTAAGGGTTCAGATATTTGACAGGTGAATAAAGTATGAGAAATGTTGCTATACTGATTTTGACCCTTTCCTAAGTTTAATTTAATTCTCTGTCTTCATCTCTGTTAGTTTTATTGCTTTCTACACAAATATTTTACCTTCTTATATTTTTCTTTTCCTGGGTGTGTTGTATTGCAGTGAAATATAATGTTACATCTTTTTTTTCTTTTTTTTTTTTTTTTTCCTGCTGCTTTTCTGAACAAGAATTGTGACGTCTTAGTGTGACACTCTTTAACCAATCCTGATTCCTAAGACGATAGCACTCTTCAGCCGTTATTGAATTACTTGTTCAGAAGTTTTTTTTTTTTTTTATCTTGGATTCCTCTCAATCTTGACACATTCTTGATACAACTGTACACAATTGTCTAACATTGTAATCAGTTCTACGAAACTGCTCTTCCAATACTTCGTCATAGCATTTGCGTAGATATTCTTTCAATGTATTGGTTATCTTATTTGAAATTCATAGGTAATAAAATTATTATGCCTGTAAACTTATTCATTTGTAGGTGTCAAAAACAATTTATTACCTATGAATATCAAATATAAAGAAAAATACTCTTCTTGTATGAGGTATTTCGAGTGTTAAAAAATTGCTTTGTTGTTGGCATAGAAATGAGATCCTGAATCAAAGATGCTAATTTAAGTCATAGGAATGACTAACCTTGCATTTCTATGTAATAAAATGGGTTGATCCGTTTTTCGGATGCAACTGCGAACTATGCCTCAGGTTACTATGTTTATATTTCATTTCTTTTATTGACGAGTCTAAGAAGAGATACTAGGTTCACACCTCCGCATAACTAATGAGAAAGTTTTGCTGTGAGAAAGCCTGAACCTGCCCTTTTGACAATTATTTTTTATTTCCAAGTTCTTAGTGGGTTTTGTCGACTCTTAAATTTATGATAACTTTGTGCACACTACCGATAAATTAGCGAACACCTCTCATTCTTTTTCTTCACTTTTTGTAACTTTTTATTCAAACCATGTATGTCGAAGGATTATTAACCCTCAACATGCACGATTCTTTCATATGTTCTCTTCTCTCTTCTGGTAGGTTTTGAGGCCTTTGTTTTTTATTCTTCTTGAAGCTTTAATTAAAAAAATTTTATCCTGATAATTGGTCAGGTTTTATTTTATTCTAGTTACCTAAATATGGCCCATAATTACATTTGCTTGGCTTCATATATATATATATATATATATATATATATATATATATATATATATATATATATATATATATATATATATATATATATATATATATATATATATATATATATATATATATATATATATATATAATAGGAGTTTGTGTCACACGCATGTAGAAATCTGAGTTCTTATAAATTAAGTTAAAAATACAAATTTGCTCATTCCTATGATGAGGGACCGAAACATGTTCATTTGAGCGATCTCAGTCTAATTAATTAATTAATTAATAAATTAATTATTATTTTGACATTTTTAATAAAAATTTAAAACCGAATTTGAGCTATTTTCATTTAGTGGTTTTAAAAAAACAAAAATAAATAAGCCTTATTTTCTGAATATTCTACTTAACTATTATATATATATATATATATATATATATATATATATATATATATATATATATATATATATATATATATATATATATATATATATATATATATATATATATATATATATATATATATATATTTTAATGGATTGTAAATTTTATACAATTAATTAATTATAATTTATTAAATTTTGTTAAAATAATTATTATTATTATTGATGGGTAAGTGTGAAAATCTCAATCATGTATTAATTGAATGTTAGATTTATTCAAATGACTTTTATTAAAATTATTGGAATATCATTAATATTTATATCTATTTTTGTAATGGAGAGTTGTTTGTAACTTAAGTTATTTGTGTAATAATTTTTATAGTTAATATATATATATATATTATATATATATATATATATATATATATATATATATATATATATATATATATATATATATATATATATATATATATATATATATATATATATATTATATATATATATATATATATATATTCTTTTACCGCAATAAAAATAGTTTCAAATTTTCATTATTATTATTATCCTTTAGTTTGTACAGGATGGGTTACGTAATCCGTTTTGATTGTGATTTAAATAAAATGGATAAATTTCCACAGATTAATTCAGATTTTATTAACATTAAAATGGCTTCTGACTCAAGACTTTTCAAATTTACATCAGCTGAATTTCCCTCCTGTAGGGATTCTTCTTCTTCAGTCTCGAAAATCTAGACTTTAAAGTTAGGGTGGTCTTTATCTCAGAGTTGTAGATTAACTTGTGTACAACTATTTTCTTATCATTCATATAAGCATTAAATTTTTGATAGTAAAATGTTGTGTTAATTATTGTTATTTATAAGTTTGCTTCGGTGAAATAAAATTCAGTTTAAAAAAAATTATATATTCACTATTAAACTAAAAATAATGTCAAACTTTATTGGACACGAGAATTGAAATAAAAATACTACTAAAATAAAATCTAATAATGATATTTATAAAGTTTTATTTACATTTTGGCCGTTATTCCTTTAAACAGAAATAATAATAATAATAATAAAATTAAATTAAAATTATAAATTTTCTATCAACTAGACAAACCAATAAATAATATATTTTAAAAAAAGTAAACCTACAAATATACACATTTTTTAAACAATTATTGAGCAACAAATATGTCAAGTTCCCCTCCACAATTGTTTTCGAAGTTGCAAAAGATTCGTATTTTGTAAACTTGCTTTTAGTGGAGAGTCTTTAACGATTTCATTTTTCTTCGTCTGAGTATGCCACACCCAAATCTGGAAACGCGTAATAAGCATTTTTAAATGATTAATTTTAGTTGTTTTTTTTCACTAATGAATATATGGTATATTTTGAAATTGCAATTTATGTTATGAAACTTTTATATTTTTTTAAAGGATTTTTACTTTGAAACTTTTAAAAGTTTGTATCAATTGAAAATATTTTTTCATTATGAAAAAAAATTTATTTGTATTCTTTTTCTGAAAAATTGTCATGCAATTTTTTTTATTAGGCCTACAAAAAAAAAAGAAGGCTGAAGGATTCGCTATTCATAATGCAAGATTGTATGAAGTAGTTAAAATGAAATTAAGTCCGAGCTTAAGCCTAATCCCATCGAAGAGATCTCTTCCTGCAATTTGGCAAGATAGATAAGAGATAAATAACCTGCTACTTAAACAATTAAACAAATGGTGAACCCACATACCTCAGTGCAATTAGCAGCTTTAGGTTCAATGTCGCTTGTTTTAATCTGAAGATTTTTGAGAAGTCCATCTTCTTCGTAACCAACGGAAAATGGCATCAATGCGTCAGGATGATCCAGAAAGACTTGGACGTTAATCGCAAATCCAGCCATGTCTACTGGGAATTTCCTACTCGCGATCCACCCATCATAGAAACCTATGACTTTACCATTTTTCACTATTGGCGTGCTAACACCAAGTCTTGTAACAAGTCCAACTGGAAACATAGATACCTTCTTCGTGTACCGTATCTGCAGGAGATTCAAATAATAATTATAAGATATATTTTCATTACGGAAAATATTTTATTATAAATAA
>SEYY01001049.1:105000-107500 GCA_009176605.1 Armadillidium nasatum
CAATTTTTATGCAGTGTTTTTTTCCATCCTCACGTCATTGTTCACCTTCGGAATATGAAATTTGCAAGATGATCCTCTTTTATTTCGCATCTTGATCTTGTACCAATAACATGTATAATTTTCAATTCCCCCTCCCCTTCCAAACTATTATATAGTATGTAATAGCTTTATTCTTGCTTTTTCTTTTTTAATAATTTCATACATTATCATACGTAAGAAGTCGCGGAGACTAAGTTTTACATTATTATATTACAAATCAGTGTATACTAAATTGATTCAAAGAGGGCATTTTTAGGGTGATTATAAGTAACAATTTCGTCGAATGTTTTGCCAAAAATTTTATATTCCTAAAAATATGTTTAAAATCAAAATTAATACATAATTTAATTAAATAAATATTTGTTGACTTAGTTTATCAGCTGAAGACTTATCCATTCATTCTTATTATCTCAGTTATAGTTACGCCTTTTTTTTCCATCAAATAATATAAATTGATTCTCTCTCTATTTTTATATATATATATATATATATATATATATATTATATATATATATATATATATATATATATATATATATATATAATATATATATAATATATATATATATATATATATATATATATATATATATATATATATATTATATATATATATATATATATAAAGTGAATGCTCATTAAAAATTATTAACTTTATTCTAACAACTTTACATTCTTTTCCAGCCAATCTCCCACCTCTCCCTCTCCCCCCCACACACACCCCATTAACTTTCTCAAAAGAGTTAAATCATCACTTAAAGTCATTTCAGAAAAATAAAATACCCTATTAACCTATTTTTAAATGGGATTCCTTTTGACAATTTAATTAATTGTTTATTTGGTTTTTATTATTAATTATTACTATTATTATTATTATATAAGTATTAAAAAGCTTTTGGGTGGGTACAATTTTATTTCGAAAGCGATTATTATTAAATTATTATTATTATTATTATTTATTGAGTTACTATTTAGAAGCAAAGGTTCCGTAGAGTCCAAAGATATCATTTGAAACTCTCTCTCTCTCATTACGCTGCCATTTTGAGTCTTGCGAACCTGTTGTAACATTGCATGTTCCTCGTCTTCATATTAGGATTTTAAATCGTTACAACTTGTGTACATCTAAGTAGAGCTTTACACAACGTATGTGCGTTCACATGTTTAAATTATAAGCGTGTACACTTGGATACAGTTAAATATTCTTCAAGAAAGCAACAGCAAAGTGTATCAAAGGAAACTTTAAAAAAAAAAAAATTTTCATGTGACAGCAAAAAACTCCCTATTCAAGGAAGGGGCTTTGCCGACACAGGATAAAAAATTAATTAAAATAAAACCCACACATTCCTAATCAAACGTTCACCCCCATTAAGTGGGTGTGGACGCGCCCTAAAAGCTAGAAAAGTTAAATACAGAAGGAAAAACAAAAGATTGCAAATATTCCAGAAATCAGATGTGGAGCCCCCCTTCCTCTCCAATGTCCTAGGAGTACTAGAACGTGGGCAATCAAAACCCCTATACAGCTGGAGTAACTAAACGAAGAAAAGAATTTGTGCGACGTGAATAGGACCCCGGCTTCTTTGAGAACATTACGAAACCAGGTTTCCAAGACAGTTTATCAAGAATGTTAATAATGTCAACTGGTGAGAGGTTAGAGTCGTTGAAAGAGAGAGAAGAAAGTTGAAGGTTTATGCAGAAGTTTTTTAAAGAGTTTTAGTTCACTAATTTGAGGTTACTTCTTTGAGAGTTCCTATTCAGATAGTAATAACTGAATAGGAAAGATGAAGTCGAGAACAAGCTCTAGATGCAAAAGGGAGAGCAGGTTTGAAATAAGTCAAATAATAGAGTACAGTCATCAGCATAAGATGAATGCAGAACAGAGTAGATGAAGAGGTCGTTAATGGAAAGAAGAAATAGGAGTAGGAGATAAAACAAACTGACAGAGAAGAAGTTGTTCTATCTACATCTGTATACAAGAACAATTTAGGAGACAACTTGATGTTAATGAGCAAGGTGAAGAATGAAACCTTTAAAGAAGGGAGCTTAAGTGAGAAGTCTCTTAAGTTATACCCGGTCAAATTGTTTTGGAGATGTCAAACACCACCACATAACACCCTCAATAGTTTCTAAGGGAAGAAGACAATAAATCAGTAAGATAGGAAAATATATTACCGGTTCACCTCGAGTGTCCAAAACCATATTGATGATCGGAGAGAAGGAAGAACCTGATTAAGAAAAATGAGAGAGAAATTAGAGATTCAAAGATCTTAAAAATAGTACAAAGTAAAAGCTATTGGGTGATATTTAGAACTCAGATTAGCTTATCCTTCTTGGGTACCGGTTAGATATTCGCGCATTTACGAGGAAAAGCATCAGTATTGAGGGATAGAGTTGAAGGTACCATAATGTGTGTAAGAAGCTAACTCCCTCAAAATATAAAATACTTGAAAGAAAGCCATTTGGG
>SEYY01001049.1:115000-120000 GCA_009176605.1 Armadillidium nasatum
TATATATATATATATATATATATATATATATATATATATATATATATATATATATATTACGGGGTAGGAAAGTAGCGCTCCGAGGCGATGATATTATCCCCCATTGGGTATATAGGATGTTAAGGGTGCTTCCCATCTCATCCCGGTGTCCACTAGTTCGCTCCTTTTCGTGCTCATCTCCACTTTTATCTTTCCCACACACACAAGAAAAAACACATTACAGACACACTTTCTTTTTCAATGAAAAATTTAATGGCGTCGACATCGGTATCCTCGGAGAAGCATCAAGGGACGGCTTTCAAAAATAGCCCCTCATCCACTCCTTCCCCATCATCACTTGGGAGTTGGTGGGCTTCGGTGATGGGGTTGGCGCTACCAAGACTCTGCAGCTGGCTTGTCCTGATGAACGGTCTATTTTTTTTTCATTAATTTCTGCAACATTCACGGTCTACAATCAAATTTCCACTTTGTTGAACATCACTTCTCTTCTTCTAGACCTCACCTCTTATTCTTGACAGAAACTCAGATGTTTGAGTGTTCTGATAACAAATCCTAATCTGCTTCCTCCTACTGTCTCTATCCTCAATTTTCAGTCAAAGGTGGATGTTGCGCATACGTGCGAAACGATGTCGTTTGTTCTCGTGTCTCTAATTTGGAGTCTTCCGAATTTTCCACCTTTTGGCTCAGGCTCTCTTGCCATTCTACTACTAAATTCATTTGTTCTGCTTATTTATCCCCTAATTCTACTGACTATCCTAAATTCTTCGACTGTCTATGCTTCAAAATAGAGCACATTCTCTCTTCTCCTTTCTCTGAAATCTTCATATTACGTGATTCAATGTTCAAAACCGACAATGGCTTTCTTCTAGTTCTCATAATACAGCTGTGAACATGCCTTCCATTTCGCTATCCAAAACGACCTTGAACAGTGGGTGCCGCTCCCTACTCGTCTTGGAGATGAACCCAACATGCTAGACCTTTTCCTAACTTCTAATCCTTCTCCTTATACTGTTAAACTCTTTCCTCCTCTGGGTTCCTCCAATTACCTTCTTATCTCTGTATCGTCTTCTATCTCTTCAAGTCTTACACAGGAAAGACCCCCTTCTATTGAAAGGAAGCATTTGTGGCATTTTGGTGCCCCAAGCTAGTCGACGTACCGTCGTACTTCTTTGATTTCCTGTGGAATGATTATTGCTTCTGTGGGAGAGGTCCCTTGGAGTGTTCAGAACGCATTACCGAGGTGATTCCCTCTGGCATGGAGGCGTACATTTCATTTTCTTTCCCTTCTACTAAACCTAACAAGTTTGGTTTAACTGCTTGTTCTCGTGCTATCCCCAGCAGGGATGCTGCCTTCAGGGATTACCGTCGTCTTCTAACTCCAGAAACTCACGCAACTTATATTTCATCCCGGAATAGTGCAAAATCTCTCCTTCGAAACACTAAAAACTATTTTCTCCTTAGAAAATGCAATAATCTTTCTGGTTCCTCTTCCTCTCACTCTTTCTGGCATTTTGCAAAAAATGTCAACTAACTTTGCTTCTTCCTCTTTCCCTCCTTTAGTATCTTCCGACGGCACAACTGGTGTTTTACCTTCTTCTAAAGCTGAACTCTTCGCTCAAACTTTTGCCTCTAATAAAACTTTAGACGATTCCGGAGCTATTCCTCCTCCTCCAACCCCCTCCAACTCAATTATGCCTAAAATTTATAATTTCTTCTAAAGACGTCATTTCTGCTCTCTCTGAGCTTAACACTAAGAAGGCGTACGGTCCCGATGGTATTCTTCCTGTGGTTCTCAAAACTTGTGCTTCCGAGCTTGCACCCTGCCTTGGTAAACTATTTCGTCTTTGTCTTTCTACTTCAACCTTCCCTTCTTGCTGGAAACGTGCGCTCATTCAGCCTGTGCCGAAGAAAGGGGACCCCTCTCAACTCTCCAACTACCGTCCTATTTCTTTGACCTCCTTTCTCTCTAAAGTTTTCGAATCTATCCTTAACAGGAAGATTTGGAAACATCTCAATTCTTCTAATCTTATCTCTGATCGCCAGTATGGCTTTCGTAAGAAACACTCTACTGGTGATCTTCTTTCCCTTCTCTCTGACTCTTGGTCCTCTGCTCTTCGGCATTTCGATGAATCCTTTGCTGTTGCGCTGGCACAAAGCTTTGATTTCTAAACTTCCCTCTTTCGGTATCTATCCTTCTCTCTGTGATCTTCTCTCTAATTTCCTTTCCGGTCGTTCTATAGCAGCTGTTGTAGACGGCCACTGTTGTTCCTTTAAATCTATTAATAGTGGTGTTCCTCAGGGTTCTGTCCTATCTCAACACTTTTTATATTTTTCATTAATGACCTTCTCTCTTTTACCTCATCTCCAATGCGGATGACTCCACCCTTCATTACTACTTTCAATTTGAAAAACGTCCTTCCCAACAGCAGTTAATAGACTATTTAAGGGTAGTCTTTAAGCAACTACCTCCGATCTTTCTCGAATTTCATATTGGGGCATTGAAAACAGGTGTTTTCAATGCCTCAAAAACTCAGTTTCTCTACCTCTCTATTCGACACAATCTTCCACACAACTATGATGTCTTCTTCGAAAACACACAACTCAAATCTTCTTCTATGCTAAATATTCTCGGTGCATCTTTTTCTCGTAATCTTTCTTGGAAAGATCACATTATTTCTCTCTCTAAATAAGCTTCTATGAGGTTGAGTGTTCTGAGGCGCCTTCAGAATTACTTCACGCCACCCAGTTGCTTGCTCTCTATAGGGGTGTTGTTCGTCCCTGTATGGAGTATGCTTCACACATCTGAGGTGGTTCTACTCATACAGCTCTCCTTGAGAAGGTGGAGTCTAGGGCTTTTCGTCTCATCAACTCTCCTGCTCTTACTAACTCTCTCCAATCTCTTTCTACCCGTCGTATTGTTGCGTCATTCTCTCTTTACTATCGCTATTACAACGGACACTGCTCTTCTGAACTCCCTCGTCGCACACCTTCTCCACTGAGAAGAGCTCGGGTGACACGAGTTTCTACACAGTCTCATCCTTTCTCTTTCCAACTCTCAGACCCCAGACTTAACCGCTATGCTCAATCTTACATATACTATACTGGTAAAGTTTGAAACATAGTCCCTTTATCTGTTTTCCCAACTTCCTTTGACTTGCATACTTTCAAACGCCGTGTATCTGGACATGTCGGTCTCCATCAACCAAGAGGGAAGGCCTCCGACCTTTGCCCACCGGAGGCGATACATATATATTGAATAACTGCGTGGCAACGCAGTTATTCAATCTACTCCAATAATAAAAAAATGCCTAATCACGATATACCACAACCGGGAGGAACAATACCGTAATATTCGATATATCGTTCCTAATATCGATATATCATTCCTAATATTATTGCAAATAATTACAAATATAAAAATCGAAATATATATATATATATATCATACCTCTTAAGTAGACGTATTTTAATCCGGAATGTTGTAGATAATTTAGAACAGGTTGAGAAGGCTGAGGAGCATCCTCCACAACGATCCACACAAGATTCGTAACATGCATGAGTGTCTGAGCAGTTCTCGTGAGTTCGGGAATTTGTTCGGCCCTCCTGTAGGTGGGGGTTACCATATATATGACTGGCAGATCATCTTGCCATCTGGGTCCCTCTTGGGCCAAGCTGGACTTCTGCGTATGGAGAAAAAATTGAAGGATAATATATTATATATATATATATATATATATATATATATATATATATATATATATTATATATATATATATATATATATATATATAATATATATATATATATATATATATCTTATCAAACTTACAGAGTTTATTGCCAATTGATTTAAACATTAAGTTTATAATTAATTAATAATTCGAGTTTATTACTAAATTTATTAGAACTGATTAGATTTTATTATTACTCTAGAGTTTATTATTAAAGCTTAATATTAATTTACATGCTTATGTGTATAATTTAGAGTTTATTATTAATTAAAGTTTACCACTAATTGACATGTTCATCTCTGCACAGAGCAATTTATTTTCTTTTCTGTTCTAAATGAAATGATGGGTACTGATTTTAAAGTTTTGTTTATTAGTAAGAGTCGACATTTACATCACTACTACTACTACTAATAATAATAATAAAACTTTCAAATACTAGCAAAATTTACAATGATTACGTTACGGTCAACGTAACAAAGATTGAAAAGAGCTTTGAATCAATTTTCGATCAAGAAACAAAAGAATAAAAAAGCTTATAAGACCAACATCTTATTGGTAATATTTCTATCCTATATGACAGGCATGGACAACCTTTTTTTGACCACAGGGACGCATATTACGTTTTTCACTTGGTTACGGGCAGCACACTGCCATCTTCATATTGTTGAGAGGCATACAAAACAAAATGCTAACTTTTATTCTTTTAATCTAATATTAACCAAATAATATAAAAATATACATTAAATTTTAATGTACTTTTAATATATACAGAGTATATATATATATATATATTATATATATATATATATATATATATATATATATATATATATATTATATATATAATTTAGTAATTTTTTTTGACTTCCCACCACTCACAGGTCGTGGGTACAAATGAGGAATCTTCCCTAAATATATGTTGGTGTGCTATGTATTTCTATAGAGTAAAACATATAGACCACAAACAATGCAGCACCAAAACTTTATCTAAGTTAGTCATGAGTTTAAATTTGAAGTTTTAGAAAGCATCGTTAACTCCCAGATGTTAATTAAGAAAATATTCAAAAATCAATATTAGTTTGCCACCCCCACTTTTTCATTTCTTATCATTTCTTATTTACTATTAAAATCTATTATTTTCTTTTTCACAATAAGATAAGAAGTTTCACAAGAAAACTTTCAAATTCCCAACGATATCTTAACAAACATTTAAGTTATTTCTCCAGATAACATTGTTACTTATTTATTAAAATCAATACTATCCAATCA
>SEYY01001049.1:123549-131049 GCA_009176605.1 Armadillidium nasatum
GTGTGTGTGTGTGTGTGTGTAACACCTCGAAATTTAGGGAATTTTGTTGAGTGGGACGTAATAGTTAGGACTTTTGTGTACCTGTTTTAACTATGATGACTGAGAACTTATTTTAAGCCAGCCAGTCTTTGAGTTGTTTTATGAAGTTAGACTTGTGTTAACGAGTTGTCTAGTTAGTGTGATTAATTTTGAATAGAAGTGTCCAGTGTACTGATTGTAAAATCTTTTGCTTCTATTTTTATTAAGATAAAAAAAATAAGATAAGGAAAAGGTTATCCACTTGGATTACCTAAAAAAAATAAGATAAGGAAAAGGTTATCCACTTGGATTACCATTTATTTTGTTAACAGTTTTGAAAAAGATGGTTTCTGCTAGGTAAATGTCCAGTAGTGCAGTGATAGCAAAGAAAAGAGGATGTATAAAATTCATTTTTTGTTGTTGTTTGATAATTAGACATGTTGGTTTGAGGGGGATTTGTGCTTATAAAATTTTATCAATAGACTTTTAAAAATTCTTAGTTAATATCTATAATCTACAGTTATGACGATTTATTCTTTGTAGCGGAGACTTGGTAAGTTTGCAAGACCATTAACCTATGTGTGTTATGGTTGTTCAAACGGTTTCGTCAAGAATAATTTCTAATTTTTGAATCCTTGTTGGGAGTCAAAAGAGAATTTATCTTTTGCAATTTTTGAATATTCAAATTTTCCAAAAAATCTGTCAAGTGTTAAGAAGAGTAGCTGATGGGAAATGGTGTCTTTCTTTGCTTTACTTTAAATTTGAAGATAAAAAGAGAGGAGAGGAGGTGAAATTATCATAAATTTGTTAAGCGAGTGACGGCTCTGGAGAAGAGGTATTCAAAATGCAGATACAAAATGTTTTCCAGGTTTGTTCCAGGGTTATGAGAGATTTAATGTTAAATACTCTCTCTCATAGTCAAAGGAGAGTAACCCTGTTTAAACGAGACGAGCCCAACCTGCTGGTGGCAGTGATATGACGTTGTATGTACTGTATCGTTGTAGGTTATTATTTGCAAAAGGAGAGTATCTTGATTTTCTTACCGCTTCATGGCCTGGGTAGGGAAATTATTATTTTATGAGTTCCGTAGCCTTCTCAAAGTTACAACGCCCTCTTGTCATTAAATCTATGTAGATTATTTTAGACGTAATTAAATTTTTGGTCCGTAATGTCAATATAACAAAGCAATAAAAATACGGATCTAATATAATGTATGACAGAATGTAGCAAATCTCGGTACTGAGTTACAAAAAAAAAATTTTTTTAATTCAAATCATCAATTCAGATCGAAAGGAATAAAAAATAATTATTTGAAAATTTTATAAATTCATGGAAAAAAAATCATTCAAAAATAATCTACATTGACTGACTAATATTTATAATATGCTTTAATTAATTAATATAAATTAATATTTAAAAAATAAGTTGAAGGTTAACATGAAAGTAAAAAATAAAACGGAATTATTGATGCAATTTGTAAAGAAAAAAAAAAATATATATATATATATAATATTATATATATATATATATATATATATATATATATATTATATTATATATATATATAATATATATTAAATATGTACTCCATTAAAAAAATTTCAAAAAATTATAAATTACGTTAAACTCGAAGGACTTTTGCATGAGTTTACAAACTCGTACAAACACACAAACAAACACTCAAGACTTTACAGAGTCGAAGAGGCGTCAATCAAAGCCTGCAGGTTATTAATCAATAATAATAAAATAATAATAATAATAATAATAAAAAAAAAATAAAAAAAAAAAAAAAAAAAAAAAAAAAAAAAAAGTAAAAAAAATATATATATAATATATATATAAAATATATAATATATATAATATATATATATATATATATATATATATATATATATAAAAAAAAAAAAAAAAAAAAAAAAAAAAAAAAAAAAAAAAAAAAAAAAAAAAAAAAAAAAAAAAAAAAAAAAAAAAAAAAAAAAAATATATATATATATTATATATATATATATATATATATTATATATATATATATATATAAATATATATATATATATATAATATATAGTATATATATATATATATGTATATATATATATATATATATATATATATATATATATTACATCCCACTAGTACGCTTATATATATAAATATATATATATATATATATATATATATATATATATAATATATATATATATATATATATATATATATATATATATATATATATATATATATATAATAAACGTAGAATCTATGTTCGACCAGGCAGACCAATTCGTCGGTTTGTGCAATATACAATATAACTTGCTTACCTTTATGTTCTCTTTCTTATCTTTTTGTGTAAATTTTATTTTATTTTTTTTTGTTTGATTATTAAAGACCAAAGAAAATAGTATTTTTATTCAAATAAAAAATTTTTTTTACGCAATGCAAGCTATTTTTAACACACGTGTACATTCTATCTATAAAAAAAGATCTCTTAGTAGGTATACTGTAGGCATGAACGACCAATATATAGTTTACTTTTTTTTAAGCCCCGCAAGAATCGTACGTCTGGCAATGTCATTTTTAAATTTTTTTTTTTTTGAAATTGGAAAACATGGGAAATACCCCAAATCGTCGACAGGAAAAGTAGTCGACAATATCATCACTCACGTGTCGGGGGGCCGTGGGGGGGTATCGGGGGGCAGAGTCCGCTGTAGACAAATGTTCTTTTTTTTACATGCCCTACTTTTTAATTATCAACTTGTCGTACATTTTTATGTATTTTTTTAAATTTTTTTTTTTTTCTTTCTTACAAATTACGGATTTCAATATCTAAAGTAAAGCTTTGAATTAAATGATATATATAATATATATATATATATATATATATATATATATATATATATATATATATATATATATATATATATATATATATATATATATATATATATATATAAGTCAGCGAACCTATTATTATTATTATACATTTTATATTGATATATAGATTCTTATTTATTTTTTCATTGAATATCAATCTGACAATTGTTCCAACATTCTCGTCCTTCGAGAGCGCACACACAAACGCACACACAAACATACACACACACATACAATCAACTAATGACAGAAAAATTGACGAACAAACACACATACAGAAGACTTCTAAAGGAAATAAGGAAATCTCTCTCTTTCCCTCTCTCTCTCTCTCTCTCTCAAAAATAAATAAATAAATAAATAAAAAAAATAAATAAATAAAAAAATTAAATAAAAATTTTTTTAAAAAATGCATCTGTAGGGTACCTAACACAAAAGGTAGAAAATATGCAAACTTCGTCCTTACTGAAGATCTGAGCTTGCCCTGCAGGAGGAGAACATGCCCTAACAGTTAGACGCGAAGCAACACAAAATAATAATAAAAAAAATTATAATAATAAATATAATAATAAATAATCAAAAAGGCAAATCATATGCAGTTTTTAAAATAAAATTTGGGATTTCAAACTGGCTTTGAAATATATATATATATATATATTATATATATATATATATATATATATATATATATATATATATATATATATATATATATATATATATATATATATATATATATATATATATATATATATATATATAAATAGTCTATCTTACTAAAGCAAGACTGAATACAAGCTTAGTCAATAACGAACTATTGAAAGCTTAAAAATCATACAAAAGAATATTGAAATTGGTGCTACATTCACTCGGTATTCACGTTAAGAAATTCCCCTTTTTAAAACGAATAATTAAAGAGTATTATATTTTTAAATTGGTTACAAAAACGTTTATGAAAGGTATACAATTTAAATACTTCCAGGAATAGAAATAACGCTTAAATGTGCTCCTACATAATCGATATTTATAACAACAAACGCCTACGTTTACGAAATTAGAGAATCTATAATTCAAATGTGGACGACTATAAGAATTAACAAAGAAAAAAATAGGGATAATATTTATGAAACTGAAAATGTGATTTCTTTTATGAATAGTAATTTTTATTCTTAAACTGCATAGAGAACATTTTTTTTCCTTTAAAATTTACTTACTAGTAACTTTCATCGTCCAGGCATTTGTCCAAAAACGATTAGATTTGTCCTATTTCGAAGAAATCTTCGTTCGAATCGATATACGACCAATGGTGTTTTGGTTTGGGCTTAAAATTTATCTATATCTAATTAATATTATTCTGAAAGGTTTTTTTTAAGCCTATACTTTAACATGGTTTGTAAGCAATTGGCCCGAACCAATATTAAGTAGCTCAAATATTATATATATATATATATATATATATATATATTATATATATTAATATATATATATATAATATAATATATAAATATATAAATTTCTTTAAATAAAGTAAATGAATTATATATTCAATTTAAATATTTAATAATAATTTATTAAATTTCTTTAAATAAATAATAATAATAAAATAAAATATAAAAATATTTAAAAAAAAGTTATATATTAAATATATATATATATTATATATATATATATATATAATATATAATATATATATATATATATATATTATATAATTATATATATAAATTTAAATTCTGTCACAAGAACATAAGCGTATCCCTTTGGGATACGCATATGAGCTTGTTATTATTACTAGAGTAAGTACTGTTATCATTAGTAGTAGCATAGCTTAACCTAACCTTGTGGTGCTGAAATATATTAGAAAATCGAAATATGGATGTAATATATAAATACGATAAAAAAGTGGATACAATATGACAGACAAATTAGTCTTGAAAATAAGACAAACGTCTAAACTTTAAGCGATGAAAGTTACATGCAGCAAAATTTACTTTAAACTTCACCCAACAATTAGAAAAGTTCATACGGAGGAAAACTGTATACACAAAAAGATTTTTTTTTAAAAAAAAGTAATAATAGTTTCGTTTTCATTTTTATTCTGAATTAAGTAAATCAGTTTTGTTCCAAGGAAAGTAATAAGAAACTTAAGAGTCTTTTCTATACCTTAATTAAAACTTACGTTTACAAGAGGCGTTTTAGATTTAATAATATTGAACAATTCTATTTCATGCCCAGATTTTTTAAATAAAAAAAAAAAACAATGACAAATGAATAGGAAGAAGTATGAGACGAATTGAACAAAAATATAATTCTTAAATTTTAAATTGTGATATAAACTTTAAGGAGAAGCAATCTCAGCTTACATATAATGACATAACGTAATAGTAATTAGCATAATTCCATAATACCCAAATCGTCAGAGAAACTGGAATATTCCTAATTATTGTTTGCGTCAACAGTAGAAAACTAATAAGAACTAAAAAGTACACTAGCTAAGTAACTATTATACCATCTCCCGTCTGCTGTGTCCAGTGAACTTCTTAAAACTTTAGACAAGCAAGAAGACAAGTCTTAATCGAAAATTCTTGTACTCTCATTATATCCTGAATACAAGATCTGGATAACTAAATGACAAGAGTCTCAACAAACTACACCTTACTTAATTAACAACACTTTTTTTTAAAGTTTATTCAGTCACATCAACCACATATGCTTTCTCAGGTACAGAAATCAACCAATTCCTTTACAATCTTCTCAGTATCTTCAAATCAAATTTATTATCGTAATAATCTTGAAGTTTCTTCTTCCATTGTAAATTTATAATAATATATTGACCCACTATTTAATTCCCATTTTTATTAACATACAACTTTCCCTCAGTTATAATTCCTAAATTGAATATTCCATCAGACTCTTTAAATGTTAATGACAAAAGCGAACCAAGAAATCCTAAGTGTCACCCACGTTCACCTTTGCACATTTTAATCAATCCCAATAGCCACTCTTTTTCAGCTTTTTTCCTGAGTAAAATCAAATTTTTATTAATTTATTTCATTCTTTTTCGTCCAAGAATGCAGCAGAACTTCAAAAAAGAATCTCTCTCTCTCTCTCTCTCTCTCTCTCTCTCTCTCTCTCTCTCTCTCTCTCTCTCTCTCCTCTCTCTCTCTCTCTCTCTCTCTCTCTCTCTCTCTCTCTCTCTCTCTCTCTCTCTCTCTCTCTCTCTCTCTCTCTCTCTCTCTCTCTCTCTCTCTCTCTCTCTCTCTCTCTCTCTCTCTCTCTCTCTCTCTCTCTCTCTCTCTCTCTCTCTCTCTCTCTCTCTCTCTCCTCTCTCCTCTCTCTCTCTCTCTCTCTCTCTCTCTCTCTCTCTCTCTCTCTCTCTCTCTCTCTCTCTCTCTCTCTCTCTCTCTCTCTCTCTCTCTCTCTCTCTCTCTCTCTCTCTCTCTCAGAACGACCATTTCCAGAGAATCATATTCATTATATTTCGTTCTTTCGTGTTAAAAATAAAATTATCTAAATTGAATAATAATAGCATATACAAAATATATATATATTTAATATATATATATATATAATATTATATATATATATATATAATATATATATATATATATATATATATATATATATATATAATATATATTATATATATATATATATATATATATAATTACCTATTAAGAACGAAGACTATTCATAAACCCCAATTTCAACATAAAAAAAAGAATTGTTGGAAAGGTGAAAGTCGATAAATCAATGCTTATATCTTTAAAACTGATTTAACGGAATATTGATAAAATCGCCCTTTTTAGCCCTTTTTAACGAGGTCACACAAAAATTAGTTTCAAATCTCAAGAAAAGAATAATCAAACTTATAAAGGTTCTAAAAAAGTCATTGTTTAGACAATGAGAACTATGACAATGTCAATTTGATGAATATTATTGTTTGAAAATTAAATCCATTTTGCTACAAGAAATTTTCGTGAAAAAAAAAATGGATTGATTTTTGTGGATTTGCGTGATTTCGTGCATAGGTTTGGAATCTACCACATTAAAATCTTTCCCCTAACCACAAAGTTCTCATTATATATATATATATATATATATATATATATATATATATATATATATATATATATATATATATATATATATATATATATATATTATATATATATATATATATATATATATATATATATATATATATATATATATATATATATATATATATATATATATATATATTATATATATTTGACGAGCAATATAATTAAACATTTTAGATACATACAATTTATTAAGTATTATAGTTGAAACAAATAACTAACTACTAAAAACATAAAAATTGCAAACTTTTAGCGAACATCTGTGTAAAAGCGAATTTTCTTATTGTTCCTTCAGTAGCAAACGTACGAGCAACAGCAAAACTATGTTGTTATTATGTTCAACAAATGTTCTTTTGCTTTAGGTTACAATTTGATATTTAGAAGTGTTTTTGCGTGCATATATACCATTAGAATATTATGTTCCCGTTGCCTTCAGTAGTACTCATAAATTTGAGGGGAATATCTCAGTAAACCTGACAAAAGATTTAGTACTCGATAATAACATTGA
>SEYY01001049.1:141049-148549 GCA_009176605.1 Armadillidium nasatum
GTCAAATATAAGGTATTTATTTCGTTATTTCAAGCATGGCAAGTAAGGTCAAGTTTAGAACAAGGTAAACGCTTTATTAACCGCATATAATTATATATATATATATATATATATATATATATATATATATATATATATATATATATATATATATATATATATATATATATATATATATATATATATATATATATATATATATATATATTATCATTATATCAGTAAGGAAATACTCGTTCTAGCTTAAATAGTTACACAAACAGGTGTTCAACCTATTATCAACGTTCATCAGAGAATTACCATGATTAATAATTTCATCATTGTGACAAGAGGCTTCGCATAAATTGCAACTGTTATTATAAACAATGAGTGAACATTGTTTTGTCATACCAGATTAGTATGTTGTACATTTATGCGTTTTATTTTATTTAGGATGGGGAGAGGGGGGGGGATTGAAGGACTCGCAGCCATTCAAAGTTGAAGTCTGAAAATTCGAAACCCATCTCCCTAACGATGGATGCAAGAGAAGAAGACTTGTAGTTTTCGATACCCTTTTTTGCAACAGGGGATGATATATTAAATCCTCATAATCACCCACTTACCGTACAAAATGTAGACGTCACTTTTCTTTAGAGAAAATATTCTTCAAATGTCATTAATAAAAATCTTTCCTTAAAAAAGTAATTGACATGCATGCAAGTATTCAGGACATATAAAATGTACTGCAACTACTTGAAGTACATTTCTTAGTTTGTTTTTTTTTTTTTTTTTTTTTTTTTTTTTTTTTTACAGAATGCCACCACTCACGGGCAGAGCTCTTTCCATGGAGGGGGCACACATGGAGGAAGAAAACTCACTCAAACACACACCTAACACACATCCCTCAGGTGGGTCGCAGAATCAACTGCCTGGCGAATGATGTTTTTCGGCTGCATGAGATTACATGGCTTATTGCGATACTCTTTCCTTAGTACCATGCCCCATGGGTTAAGGTCAGGCGACCTTGGTGGACAAAGTTCCATAAAAATTACTCTATCTTCAAAGAAAGACTCAATTTCATAACTACTGACGTTAGACGTGTGGTAAGAGGCGACATTCTGCTTAAAATTGTTAGTACTGAGTTCCTTGTCATCCAAATGATTGCGAACTCATTCAAGATTTTCATATGAAAAGTACTTTGATATATATTAGCGTTTACCTGTGACTAAGCGCGAATGGGATATATATATATATATATATATATATATATATATATATATTATATATATATATATATATATATATATATATATATATATATATATATATATATATATATATATATATATATATATATATAAGTATCGTTATCGGTATCGGTATATCGGTATATATTTTCGATCCGGTATCGGCCTTTTATACAGTATCGGTATCGGCAAATTTTTGGATAAGAGTAAAATCGGTATCGGTATGGTATCGGTAAAAATTTTTATAAGTAAAGTATCGGTATCAAAAAATCTAAAAAAAAAATCCCTAATATATATATATATATATATAATATATATATATATATATATATATATATATATATATATATATATATATATATATATATATAATATATATATATTATATATATATTATATATTATATGCTAACTTGTCCCATTACAGCTGGGGAAGATACCTCCGTATCTGCCGTTGCCAAGCGTTCCACAGTACTACTAAACGTATCATAACAATTTTACAGCTTTTAACAAGTGAAAATCAGGTCTCCTCAGGCTTAAGCTTACCGTACGTTCGACCCATACACCAGTTGCAACATACCATGTATACTTCCACGGATGGGTATCTCTCTCTCTCTCTATGTTATCTTCTAAACCGTGCATTTTTCCGACCTATATAATAATAATAATAATAATAATAATAATTAATAATAATAATAATAATAATAAATAATAATAATAATAATAATAATAATAATAATAATAACAATAATAATATAATAAAATGATAACTATATTATATAATATATTAATATATATATATATATATATATATATATATATATATATATATATATATATATATATATATATATATATATATATATATATATATATATATTATATATATATATATATATATATATATATATATATATATATATATATATAGAAGGGTGCATTAACCTCAGAAGATTGAGAACCCTTGCTTTAAAGTAAAAGTTTTGCTTACTCCCTCTCTCTCTTCCCTCCCACCCTACGCCCATTAAATAATATATAGACTTACAGGAAAAAAATAATGTTTAAAAGATCTTATTTAATGAAGAAACCCGAGCTGCTTTTGGAGCAAAACCATTCGACGGTTCAACATATGCTTGAAATTTAAGTTGCAATATCAAGACACACACAAACACATACATCTTTCTATTATATATATATATATATATATATATATATATATATATATATATATATATATATATATATATATATATATATATATATATATATATATATATATATGTGTGTGTGTGTGTGTGTGTGTGTGCCTTTCTTGTACACGAACTTTGTGTGAGTATTGCAAACTCCAGTCCTGCACATTGTGGTACCTCCTCCTTTCCAGCCACATCTGTTCTGTGGAACTCCCTATTTTCTAATACTTTTCCTGCTGTATTTAATCTACCTCTCTTAAAGTCTTCCGTTTGCGCTCAACGTTAGGCTTGGGAATGGGTGAGCTTTCATTTATACATAATTATACCCTTCCTCGAAAACGGTTCTACCCGTGAGTGGGGGCAACATATATATATATATATAATATATATATATATATATATATATATATATATATATAATATATATATATATATATATATATATATATATTATATATATATATATAATATTGCTTTTGTTTACAAAATGTGTTCTGAAAGTTGCATGATAAGTTCCTTTTAAGGCTTCTATTTTAAATAGTGAAAAAATTTGTTATTTAAACAGTTTCAGTATTTTTACGTTCAATTAAATATATATATATATATATATATATATATATATATATATATATATATATATATATATATATATATATATATATATATATATATATATATATATATATATATATATATATATATATATATATATATATATATATATATATATATATATATATATATATATATATATATATATATATATATATATATATATATATATATATATATATATATATATATATATATATATATATATATATATATATATATATATATATATATATATTATATATATATATATATATATATATATATATATATATATATATATATATATATATATATATATATATATATATATATATATATATATATATATATATATATATATTATATATATATATATATATATATATATATATATATATATATATATATATATATATATATATATATATATATATATATATATATATATATATATATATATATATATATATATATATATATATATATATATATATATATATATATATTTAGATATTATAGAACGTAGAAGTGTTGTGGAAGAGGGAAGGTAGCTCAGGTTTGAGTATGTAATAAAGGCTAGATTACACTAAGCGAGTTTATAATCCAGCGAGTAGCGAGCAAACTCGCTCAATGTAATATACCCCAGCGAGTAAACTAGCTAACTCGCTACTGGCTGCTGGAAAAGTTGAGGACCAGTCTACTTTTCAATCTACTCGCTGGTTTGTAAACTCGCTCATATGACTACCAAGAGGTACAGTCGTCAACAGAAGTTCGTTCCTATTAAGCTGGAAATAAATATTTATATAAAATTGAGATCATTTCAGGTTCAGCCAATCACAGTTCAATTAAGCCCCTCCCAATGTTTTTATTTTCTTTTTATTCAAAATAGAGCTTTTATGAAATGATCTCCATTTTATATAAATATTTATTTCCAGCCTAATAGGAACGAACTTCTGTTGACGACTGTACAAACAATGAATAGTATAAACACTGAGTGAAGAGACTAGGCTTGTAATTTAATTTGAAACAAGATGTCTAAATGTTTGTACATATTTTGGGACACATTTTTCGTTTTAATATTTAAATATTAGTTATTTTTTAATGTTTCATAGAAAAGAATATTTTTCACAAATTTCCAAAAATTTAATAATATTGCTATTCCACTTTGACATTTAATTTAAAATTCTAAATAGACTTACCAAGAGGTGGAAACACTCGAAACGAAGAAGATACACTATGAGAAAATAGATGACTCAGCATAACAAGCAGCGAGTTTACTAGCCCAGCGTAATCGACTACTCGCTTACTCGAAAATTTGTAAACTAGCCACTCGTTGGCTTGTAAACTCGCCCAGTGTAATCGAGTCTCAATCTAATGTTGAGAGTGTGAAGGAGATGAAAGAGGGAGGGAAGTTAGAAATGAAAGTCCTTGGTACTCGCAAATAGATAGGAAAAAGACAGAAAATGTCGTCTACATAGCTTTTAGAGAAGGTTGGAGGAGGAGATGGAGAGAGTGAGGAAAGGTAATGTGTTTTCAAGATGACTGATGAAAAAATCTGTTAGAACAGGACCAAGTGGAGAGCCTATGGCAACTCCATTTATTTGTTTGAAGGTGGATTGATTAAAAGTAGACAACATTTTCTGTCTTTCCCCATCTATTAAACATGCTCTTGAATTCCTCTCCTACATCAATACTCTACATACAAATATCAAATACACCTCAAAGTTAGAACAAAACATCACCCTATCTTTTTTAGACGTTTCCATTATCAGGACTTCTTCCATTTTTCTTATTTCAGTCTTTCGGAAACCAGCCTTCACTCCTACCATCACCAACTTTTATAGCTCTTCTCCCATCTATCTATATCTATATTTATATCCTCTCCCAGGAAGGGTTTTCACCCTGTCAGTGGAACCAGCATCTTTCCCATCTGCTTGAAGAAGTTCTCCCAGAGCCCTCCAAAAGATCAAGTTCTTCGGCTTGCCGGTCCCCATGCCGGTCCATGAGTCCTATCCAGACTCTTCAGGTAGGGTTTTCACCCTTTCAGTAGGACAGCATCGTTCTCAAACCAACCTCCAAACACTCTCTTACAGGGGTCTTCAAAAGATTGCGCTTCTCCGAGCAATGGTTCCCAATGCTGGTTCTGGAGTAGTTTCAAGCCGTTGACAGAGAAATCACAAGGCCGGATGGCTAGTCCTGTCGTCCTTGCATTTAGTTCTCTTCCCATGATCCGATCCTGTCGTCGAAAATGAATTCCCATAAAATACAAAATCAATTCTATACCTACTTTCCTACACAGAGCAAACAACCTGTCATCCACATACCCCATACTACATAATATATTGTCTCAACCATATGCTTCAGTTTCTCCAATCTAAATACTATATCCTACTTTGCCTCGCCCACTGTCTACAAAAAAATCTATCTATTTTTCTTTTCCTTATCTAAATTATTCTTCTATTGTCATGACTTCCCAACTACACAAGTTGTTATCTCACTCCTTTTCCCCACATTGACTTTCGCTTTACACATACTTCTACTTTTAAAATCTCCTCCTTTTTTCCCCTATAAATCTGCTCTGCCTTTTCCACTCAAGTCGTCTGTGGTGTACAAGTAAACATGCCCCCTGTGCAACAAGGCTATAGGATCAACCACTGGAATCATTAGAAATCGAATTTTAGAGCACCAAGGACTTTCATTTCGAACTTTCCTCCCTCTTTCGTCTCCTTTACCCTCCAACATTAAATTATATACCCAAACCTGTGCTACCTTCCCTCTTCCACAATACTTCTCCTTTCTAAATTCCCATACTCTTTATTCCTCTTTACATATACTTGAATCTCTGTACCTTCATTAACTAAAACCTGAACTAAACAACAATCAGTTAGCTTCACCGCTTTATATAGCATGTACTTAAAAATTGCCTTTATTTCTCTCGATCCGTGAAGACGCACATTGTATTCATGTTTATTTACATATGTATGCGTATATGTGATAGTATATTATATATATATATATATATATATATATATATATATATATATATATATATATATATATATATATATATATATATATATATATATATATATATATATATATATATATATATATATATATATATATATATATATATATATATATACTGAAAAAACTGTTTGTTTGCAGAGACCAAAAATTGGTTGTTGTAACCAAACTTTTTAGTCGATATAGAGCACTATAAATTATGGTTACCATGACAAAAGTACTTTTGTTACCATAACGAAAATAATTTGATATCCACGACTAAAAATATTGTACCAGTAACCAAATTTTTGTAGACGTTGCAAAAATTTAGTCAAAAGAATTGGTTGTGATTACCAAAACTTTCGTAACTAAATTGATTTTAGTTATTGGGAGCAAAATCTTTAACCAAATTGCCGTTATACTAACAAATTATTGGTTTATCATTACCAATAAATTTGTTCCAATATCCAAAAAATTTATTTGGAATTTATTAGGAATATAAATGGGAATCTGGGAATTTGGTAATCTCAACCAAAAATTTTTTTATCTCAACAAATTTGGTTAATTTTTGTAAATTTTTTACAGTAACGAAAATTTTCGCTCCCCTAACAAAAATTTAGTTAAAAAAATCTTAACCAAAAAAATTTATTTACCATAAACAAACAGTTTTTTCAGTATATATATATATATATATATATATATATATATATATATATATATATATATATATATATATATATATATATATATATATATATATATATATATATATATATATATATATATATATATATATATATGAAACCATTAAATTAAACAATGGTGTTAATCGTACACAATTCATATCTGCTGTCGGGAATTCGAACTCCGGCCTCTTAGTTGGTAATACAGAGTGTTACCTCTGCGTTATGACATTTCAAAAGGAAATCGCTAAGAGAAATCACATAGACAACCGCCATTCAAGACAATCTCAAAGAAATTCCCCTGAGTGCGCCCAAGCCACAGGGTAACAAGGTCAGAGCCTATCCCCATTTACCACAAAACATTTACGTAAGTAAATAAACCCACTAAGTTAAACCGTGGTGTGAAAAGTACACAATTCATATAATATTCATATGTTCTGTGGTAAATAGGGATAGGCTCTGACCTTGTTACCCTGTGGTTTGGGTGCAATCGGGGGAATTCCTTTGATATTATCATGCTTGGCGGTTGTTTGAGATTTCTTTAGCGATTGCTAGTTAAAAAGTCAGGGTGAGAATCCCCGATAGCAGATATGAATTGTGTGTATATATATATATATATATATATATATATATATATATATATATATATATATATATATATATATATATATATATATATATATATATATTATATATATATATATATATATATATATATATATATATATATATATATATATATATATATATTACTTTGAATGGCAAAAGTTTAGTTTTTCATTATATTCCACTATTCATCACG
>SEYY01001049.1:153549-166049 GCA_009176605.1 Armadillidium nasatum
CTCTAGCTTTCATCTGTCCTTAATATTCTCGGTGTTTCCTTCCCTCGTGATCTTTCTTCGAAGGATCACATTACTTCTCTTTCTAAACAAGCTTCTAAGAGGTTAGGTGTTCTGAAGCGCCTTCAGAATTTCTACCCGCCACCCCAGTTGCTCTCTCTTCATAGGGGTGTTGTTCGCCTCTGTATGGAGTGCGCCTCACACATCTGGGGTGGTTCTACTCATACAGCTCTCCTTGACAAGGTGAAGTTTAGGGCTTTTCGTCTTATCAACTCTCCCGCTAATTAATTATCTCCAATCTCTTTTTGCCCGTCGAACTGTTGCGTCACTCTCTCTATACTATGGACACTGCTCTTGAGAACTCTCCCGTCGCATACCTCCTTCATTAAGAAAAGCTCGTGCGACACGCTTTTCTACACATTCTCATCCTTTCTCTGTCCAACTCTCTGACCACAGACTTAACCGCAATGCTTTATCTTACATGTACTCTATTGGTAAAGTCTCTATATTTAACACACTCCCTTTATCTGTTTTCCCAACTTCCAATGACTTGCACACTTTTAAGAGCCATGTATCGGGATATATATATATATATATATATATATATATATATATATATATATATATATATATATATATATATATATATATATATATATATATATATATATATATATATATATATATATATATATATTGTCCAGTAAAGTTGTAAAACCTTTTCACATTCAATGTTTGAGAAAGAATTTAATTTTTAAATTGTGAACCTGATTGAAAATTAAATTTAAAAAATCATTTTAATAATTTTCCTATTAAAAAAAAAAAAGAAAAAAACTTTGGGATTTTAAAATTTTCACTAATCTGTGATTCTTATTTGATAGTTGCGATATAGAAATAAGAGCATCGAAAGAGAAATTAATAATAATATATTTTTAAGTTCAAATATAAGGATTAATTCGAGGTATGCTACAGTAGCATACTTGTTCAGTGAAGATCTATGGTTAGATTCCTAGGAAGAAGAAGGTGAGAACATTTAATATAATAAAAGGTAACAGCAGATGACGAAAACGTTTGCCATCTTTTTTCCTACATTTACAACAAAGGACCAGCATTTAACTGGACATTTTTCCCATTCATCTCATGTCAGAAGAAGTAGATTTGAAATATAATAATAGTTATTATTATAAGTCATTTCAGAAGTTTAAATTTTTGATGACACTTATAAAAATTTTAAAATATTCTACAGGACTTTCTAATTGTATTTAAATATACGAAGAAAAAAAAAAACAACAACAACAAACTTTCAGAAAGATAACCATAAATTGAATTACTTTGAATTACTGTAGAAGTTTAGGAATCTGATCAGAATCCGTCAACCGTACTATACATCCAATGAAACGGAACAAAAGGTAAAAATTCAGCGCACACGAAGAGATGAATTAATTAAAATAGTAACTTCTCAACGATGAAAATATTCCCGAGTCACTCAGCCCGAAGAGCAAAGAGGTACAGTACACTGTACTATTTACAATGATATGACTAACAACTGTTAAATAATAATAATAATAATAATAATAATAATAATAATAATAAATATTATAATCTATATTATAGAAGCCCATTTGCTTTAGGGTCCATAATATATATTTGACTAGGTATGGATTTTTTAAGACTGAAATGGATCAAATCGACCTGCAGTTATCTCAATCCATCTTCACAGGTTTCCATTTCGGGCTAAGTACTTCAACGTAGCATATGATAATTCATATATATATATATATATATATATATATATATATATATATATATATATATATATATATATATATATATATATATATATATATATAATAATAATAATAATAATAATAATAATAATAATAATAATAATCCGGATGCAGGTGTTAATTTGATTCACAAGTGAAATTGTGAAAAAAGTTGTCGTCATTAGGCTTGAACTTGTATGTGCAAATACAAGTGTCAATATTTATTTTCCTCTTTAATTAAAAATAAGGACAGTTTTTATAAACCAACTAAATAGCAACCATCTGCTTCGTGTGACAATAAACCACTGAGAAGAACTAGGGTTGGGGAGACAAACTTCTACATCTACAATGACGTCAAACTTGTCAAAGGTAGAAAAATAATTAATCGTTAATTATAGCTTAAAATATTTCACGTCAGATATATTAATTTATCACCTATCATTGTTTGTTTCTTTTTTGACATTGAAAATGAATATAAACTGCGGTCAGCAATGGGAGTCATTGAGAACCTTCGAGAAATGAATACGATTGAAAAAGTTTCAGACCTTCTTTTCTATCGTATTAGACGGAGGACCTGCTGAATGTCTTGTGTGTCGAGGTTAAAAAGGCATTTAAAACATGGAAAATCCCTTATCATACAATTACAGTCTAGACCGTTCTCATCTTCAGAGGTCCAATTATCCAGTTCGGTATTTTAATAGTTCTACTCTGTCTTCTTATATTGGTAAGACTGATGACTGTCTTTTCTCCAAAACAAGATTTAATGACTTATTAAATCAATTGTTTTTCGTAAAACAGTCAACTTGACAAAAACATTTCCCCAAACTCCTACTTCTATTATTATTATTATTATTATTATTATTATAATGACATACGAATATCTGTCCAATGGTTGTAAAACGAGAACCAAAAATCAGACTAAATTCAAAATAAACCTTATACCCTCTATATATAAGGCAAAATTTTGAATGTTAAACATATGTCTTATAATACTAATCAACTACACCGTATAATTAACAATTATTACAATTTTACAATTCTTATCGAAAAGAAGATAAGCTATCTGTAATTATCTATCTCTTTATATCTCATGTTTAGGCTTCTATATCATGCAACGAGAGTTCGCGTCTTACGTCATATTCAAAATAAGCGACTGATTTTCGAAAATTTCGTTCAATAAGAAAATGAATCTATTTAATGGGGGTTGATAGGTGGGGGGGAGGGAAGGTCATATAAATGAGGGTAGGTAAAAGGAGGTTATCATGAGGTTGAATACCTTAAATCTCTTGTCTGCATTTCTTACAGAATTCGGATATATATATATATATATATATATATATATATATATATATATATATATATATATATATATATATATATATATATATATATATATATATATATATATATATATATATATATATATATATATATATATTATAATATAATTATTAGTTTAAGGCAAGGTATATTATTACGATAATCGCTTAAAAACATAGCCAACAATTACAACACTCCAAGCTAATCCAACACACACAATATCACATTCTCTCGAAATAGCTCCTACAGAGAACAGGCTTCGAAACCACGCCCACCGGTGGTCAAAAGTATACTTGATTGGGCTGTAGCGGAGCAGGGTTTCCCTATCTAAAATCCAAATAATCTGTGTAAATTATCAACTTTGGTCAGAAATAACGTATAACTTAATTTCCCCTGGCTAAGAACCACACTCCTCGAATAGGGCTCTGCCCGTTAGTGACGACGAAAACTTATATATATATATATATATATATATATATATATATATATATATATATATATATATATATATATATATATATATATATATATATATATATATATATACAATAATTTTAGCAAGTATGACCTTTGAAATATCATAAAAGAATGTAAAAACTATTATTATTATTAATTATTATTATTATTATTATTATTATTATTATTATTATTATTATTATTATTATTAAAATTTTAATCGTTTATCTCGATTGATTTGAGATATTTATTCTCACAAGCTTATTATTATTATTATTATTATTATTATTATTATATTATTATATTATTATTATTATTATTATTATTATTATTATTATTATTATTTAGAGTGATTTTTGGACGGAGTCTCCGGTTTGAATAATCTGCTGGAGACCCGAGTCTCTAAAGATATTAATTTCTTTCGTATTTTTCCCATATATATATATATATATATATATATATATATATATATATATATATATATATATATATATATATATATATATATATATATATATATATATATATATATATATATATTCAGTTTTCTTTCATCCCACGTACGGTTGCAGGAATATGAATAATTTCTGCAGTCGACACCACCCTACAATATGCGGGATATATTGTAGAGTATAATGAAAAAAGTATACATATACATTAATCGAAATCCAGACGTTCCAGAAGCTACCAATAAATAAGCTCACTCAAGATATGGAAACGAAGTAGAATTCAACATACAGTATGTCACAAAGGCTGTTAGAACAGAAAACTGCCTATTATTTATTCCTCAAACTCAAAGAGAAACTTCGAGCTATTGGCTGCTAATAAATTTAGGTTAATGAAAAATATTATTCGAATGTTACAACCATTTGAAAAAAAAGCAAGTGGCAACAATGCAGATTTGACCAACTGTGAATGCACTGCAGAAAAAAGTTATCAAAACCTTGAAAAAGAATAGTGTTGTTAAAACAGTGAAGGAAGAACTTTTGAGTTCATTAAAAGAACGTTTTTGTTCTCATAAAAGAAAAGAAAGAAAGCATACAAGCAACAATTTTAAACCCACAATATAAATTAGCTCCACTTGATGCAAAAGAACATTATGAAATAAAATTAATGTTCATGAGGAAATAAATGCAAAAACTAAAAAGAAAGAAGCACATTCAGTTCATATTCAGAAAGTGAGGAAGGAAGATGAGTGTTCTCCACCTTATTCTGATGTTATTAGAGAAACAGGTGAAATAGATGTTCAAAAGGTGATTCTATTTGCCTATTGGGAATGCTTCAATGAAATATCGTAGAGGTCATCATCAAATGGGATGGAATAACTGTTGAGAGTTCAGATATCCTTCATAAGAAAGGACTTAAAGAGAAGAATAAGAAGCAAACAAGGCGTAGACGCAGTAACATAGTTTATTATACTGTGGCAGTAGTTTAAAAACAAAATGTTAGAAAAAGAAATTAATAATAATGTCGAGAATTACTTTTCCTCCTCTCCACTTATGGAAAAGAAAATAAACAAAAGACGTTACACCAGATGACCCTATTTGTGGTGGAAAGAGAATATCAACAAAGTTCTCTTCCTGACCAACAACAAAAAAAAAAAAAAAAAAAAAAAAAAAAAAAAATTCTTGTCTGCTCCTTGTTTTAATGTTTTTAGTGAAAGAATGTTTAGCCGAACAGGAAACATTTGCACTGAGAAAAGAAATCAAATTTCTCCCGAATTGTCAAATAAGATAGTTTTCTTCATAATATATATATATATATATATTTATATATATATATATATATATATATATATATATATATATATATATATATATATATATATATATATATATATATATATATATATATATATATATATATATATGTGAATTGGTTTTCACACCACTGTCACTTTTTAACTTTAGAGTTTTCAAAGCTTTTATCTTATTTTCTAATTTACATTTTTTCTAATTATTAATTAAAAGTTATAAATAAAAGTAATTTTAGTTTCTGGCTTTTGTTCTAGTCTCAAAGAATATAAATTTATGGAGCATTTTTGTTTATGTTATATACCCAAATGTTATATATATGTTGTGCATGTTATATACACAAATTATTATTATTATTATTATTTTGTAATAAAAGTAAATTTTATTATTTAAATGTAATTAAGGCTACTCAAAACTCCGGCCGGAGCTGTAAAAAGGCCGGAGCCCTAGCTTCGGTTCATCAATTATTTATTATTATTATTATTATTATTATTATTATTATTATTATTATTATTATTAATCTCCATTGTTTTGATATATTTATTCTCACATCTAAAAATGAAAAGTATTGTTATTACTATTACTCACACTTGTTAAGTAATCAAATGATAAATCGTAAGATTTAATGAACGACCCACTCTTTATGAATCATTTACTCACTTTTCGAGTAAATTCACGTTCGAGTAAGTCTGAATATTTTGATTCATCAATCAATGAAACACTTGAAAGAGAATCATTCTAATGTGAACCATAATCTGTGTGAACCACTAAACCAATTTGTGAATAAAGCAATTTTTTTTTTGTTTCGGTTTTGTGTATTAACAATATAACCTCGCTACATGATTATGACCCCTTGAAAAGAATTTGACTGACCCAGTGAAAGATCAATTTTTATTTCTTGTAAATATTATCTAATTTAATTAATAACTAACTATTATCTTAAAATGGGAACTACTTTATATGCATTTCTTAATTTCAAAATATATATTACCATTAACATCTGCAGGAGTTGAATCCAGCAAATGTCATTAATGTCATTAAAATGTCATTAAATGTCATTCAAAAAAGGCCCACTGACAATAAAAAATAAATAAATCAAAAATAATAATAAATTTGCTGACAACTGGCCTACAACCATAGATTTTGAATCCAACAAACCATTGGGTCTGTGAACAAACTACTCACCTTGGTTGATGGTTCAGAATGAATGTTAGGTCAAATATTCAACATTTTTTGACTGGTATCAGTGGTCCTTTTCCCGTAAGCCAATAATTTTTAGCAGCATTTTAGTTTTAATTTAACGACACAAAAATATTTTCAATTACACAAACATATATAGCATTATAAAGGCAACTTTATCACCTATAAATAAACACGTGATTAAATAATGGTAGTACCCCACTAATTATTATTATATATATATATATATATATATATATATATATATATATATATATATATATATATATATATATATATATATATATATATATATATATATATATATATATATATATATATATATATATATATATATATATATCAGGCACATTCAGATCTATGGGACGAAATTTTAAACAACACTCACCACCAACATCTAAACATCGAATGCTGCCTGATTATTTCTCCTAATTCCCTCAGTCATTACTCCAAAGAACTCAAGGTTCTTTGAGTCATGAGTCAAGGAATTCTCTTGCGAGTCACTTGCGACTAGAGTCCCTTTTTTATTTTTTTTTTTTTTTTAACCAATTCGATAAGAAAGACGAAAGAATTATATATATATATATATGGTAATTATTCGATCTATCACGAACCTCTCTATTTTTCACTATATTGAAAATATGAAGTCAAAATATGTTGAATTATTACCATAGTGTACCGTGTTATTACCATATATATATATATATATATATATATATATATATATATATATATATATATATATATATATATATATATATATATATATATATATATATATATATATATATATATATATATATATATATATATATATATATATATATATATATATATATATATATATATATATATATATATATATATATATATATATATATATATATATATATATATATATATATATATATATATATATATATATATATATATATATATATATATATATATATATATATAGGCCAGACTTCGGTTTAAACCAGTTAAATATTTTCAAAAAACTACTGAACGTACGTAAAAAAGGAATACATTTTTGAAATCCTTGTTGAATTTAAAATAAAAAAGAAATTCTTATAATAATAACGTTTATATAAGTAAAGTTTACTTTTTTATAAGGCTCGGAAGAATCGTAATGTTTGGCAATGTCATTTGTTTTAAAATAACTTTTCCGAAATTTGAATAACTTAAAATTTCTCTATTGACTAACAAAAACTGTAAAAGATGTTATATATATATATATATATATATATATATATATATATATATATATATATATATATATATATATATATATATATATATATATATATATATATATATATGGTGTAATACATCAGTTAGGCTTGTATACAGCGGCCATCTCCGGCAGTTCAGGTTACATAAAGTCGAATTAGGTTCTTTAGTTCACCACTTATAGTACACAAAGAGGTTTTTTTTTTTTTTAATTTATTTTAAAATATTTTCCAATTTTCCTACCTAAAATTCAACAAGGATTTCAAAAATGTATTCCTTTTTTACGTACGTTCAGTAGTTTTTTAAATATTTAAATGGTTTAAACCGAAGTCTGACCATAATCTAAATATATTAGGCTGTGGTCTGACCATATATATATATATATATATATATATATATATATATATATATATATATATATATATATATATATATATATATATATATATATATATATATATATATATATATATATATATATATATATATATATATATATATATATATATATATATATATATATATATATATATATATATATATATATATATATATATATATATATATATATATATATATATATATATATATATATATATATATATATATATATAGTATATTATTGATGATCAATATCCTTAAATTCATATACTTAGGGAACAATGAGAGAGAGAGAGAGAGAGAGAGAGAGAGAGAGAGAGAGAGAGAGAGAGAGAGAGAGAGAGAGAGAGAGAGAGAGAGAGAGAGAGAGAGAGAGAGAGAGAGAATATTGAAAACAAAAGGAATGAATTGCTTACAGATAATATATGTAAAATAAAGAGTAAAGTGTGTCTACAGATAGCGTGAGGTTGTTTTACGATAAAGAAGAGTATTGAAGATCGGTTGTGGCGTATGAAAGGAAAAGGTTAGAATGTCAAGGTTATTTTTCGAAAAAAAAAAATATAAAAAAATAAATATATATATATATATATATATATATATATATATATATATATATATATATATATATATATATATATATATATATATATATATATATATATATATATATATATATATATATATATATATATATATATATATATATATATATAGCCAGAGTGTACTTTAGCATGTATACTAAGGTGACCATCCGTCCCGAATTTTTCGGGACAGTCCCGATTTTTTTAGAGACTGACATTTGTCCCGATTTTTAGATTTGGCAAAAATTATTTATTCAACCAGTTAGCCAGACAGCAGAAGAAGGCAGTGATATACAGCCAGAGGGCGCGGCGCATGGGAGCAGAAGGCAAAAATGTATTTTTTTTTTGTAGAATGTCCTTAACTAATAAACCATATGACTTGTTTTCGAGAACTACATTCGTATTTCTTCTTTATATTAAAATTCCTCCTCCTTTATACATCCCTTAAAACCCTTAGGGCAGTGTATTTGGAGAGAGAGGGGCAACGTTCAGAAGCGTCCCGATTTTTGGTCAGAAAAATATGGTCACCTTAATGTATACGTATTTAAAAAACTACTAAACGTACGTAAAAAGGATTATATTTTTGAAATCCTTGTCGAATTTTTGGTAAGAAAAATTGGGAAATATAAAAAAAAAATTCTTATATTAAATTTATTACGTGAGTAAAGTTTACTTTTTTACAAGCCTCGCAAGAATCGTACGTCTGGCAATGTCATTTTTTTAAAATTATTTTAGAAATTGGAAAACATGGGAAATACCCCAAATCGTCGACAGGAAAAGTAGTCGACAATATCATCATCACTCACGGGTCGGGGGGTACGGGGGGCAGAGCCCTCCGTAGACAAATGTTCGGTATAGCACCAAAATTAAGTTTGTTAGTTCATAACTTGTCGTACAGAGTTTCCATTCTATCCATAAATTATCGTACACAGGCAATTTTTTTTTTTTTTTTTTTTTTTTTTTTTAACTTAATTTTAAATCTTTTATAATTTTCTTACTCAAAATTAACCCAGGATTTCAAAAACGTTATCCTTTTTTAAGTAGTTTTTAAATATGTATACATGCTAAAGTACACTCTGACCTATATATATATATATATATATATATATATATATATATATATATATATATATATATATATATATATATATATATATATATATATATATATATATATATATATATATATATATATATATATATATATATATATATATATATATATATATATATATATATATATATATATATATATATATATATATATATAATATATATATATATATATATAAATATATAATACTTTTTTTTTTTATATTATTAATTTTTTTTTTAAATTAAAAAAAAGAATTGGGCGAGGGGTATTATTGGTAGAAAAATAAAATAGATACCCTTGGAAGGGACACTCTTTCTAGTATTCAGGATCGTTTTGTAATTTTTCTTCATTTTTATTTTTGAGAAAAAGAGACTCCTTAAGGATGGGCTTCCGTTAGAGAGATACAAACATTAACGGAAATTATGAAAAATTCCTGAACCATGAAACCCTGATGCTTCTACGATGGGTCTTCCTGACCATTTTGTTTATTTTCTTTGTTTTACATTTTTTCGTTTCTTTTTTTTTTACATGGAGAGAACTGCTGAATTTCTTGTCTCCAATGAGAAAATATATTCAAAAACGCTCGATGTATCAAACCAACGTGGTAAGCTTCAAGACTAACAATTCAAGAATTTCTTCTTTTACTTCAAATGCTTTTATTTCAAGACTAAATTCCATTGCTATATAATTAACAGCACTTAATTGTTGCTAGCTTTTTACGACTTATCCTAATTATTCCATTCCAAAAAACAAAAGGATTCAAGGTTGACATCTAAAAATATTTAAATCTTCTATCTACTAAAAATTTATAAGATAACCTTGATATCCACACATAATATATATTTAATATACACAATTTACCTTCGCATCGAAAAGGTAAAAGGGGAGGTCCAAAATCTTTAAGTTCAAATAACTTATATAGAGATAGAATGAGAAATTTTCAAACGTTTTATGCGTTTAGATACAAGAAATTTGATTCACGAAAGTTGACTTGGAGATTCTATGAATTGTGGATTGTGCCTTAGCTATTGAAAAATTTACATCGCCTGAACTGAAAAATCATATAATGACAATTTTCGATACGTTCGTAAGTACAGTAAGAATTACACTATAATTTTTGTCTTTTAGTTTATTCGACATTCTTCTTAATAGTTAATTTCAGCTAGTACCTCCTTTCTAAAATTCTCATTTATAATTTGACTTGAAATTGAATACAAATTGCCAGAAAATTAACTCTGCCTCTGTATACGATTGTTAGAATGGGTAAGGCGGAAAAGGAAGAAAGAAGGGTTGATGGAGATTTCTGGATGACCTTTATCTTTTTAAATACATAAATCCTATTAAAAGCTGGAAAATGAGCTTTAGAATAAATGTGTTTAATGTATGTGAAAAGGGAATGTTGTAATGTTGTGATCACTGTGTTTTAGGGGTTCTTGAGTTTTGAAACTGGTAATTTTATTTAATATTTAAAAGCGACTCGCTGATGAATGGTATATGTCGTCCTCCAAGCAGACAAAATTCAGCCCTTCAGGGCAATATGAGTTCAATTCAAAGGAAGTACATCAGCTACCCGAGAGCTCCTGTGATGGTCTGCAATCTGTAATGAATAACAGAAAGTCTTATGCATTGGATACATTTTGCGTTTGCCTACCTTACCAGGGGAATGTTCTTTTTTTTCAAAAAAAGGTACACCGAAGTATACCAGTAGCCTACTGTTCTAACCCCGTAGAAAATCTACTAATCTACGAATATTACTACACTGATACCACTTAATTTTGAGTACGCAAATATTGTTAAATTTTCATATTTAAAGTTTCTGATGATAAATAAAATTGCCAAAATTACCTCTGTATAGGGTGCCTTTCCAACTTTTATGGAGAGATGTGCGAATGGAGCTCTCAAAATATGTGATGCAAACACTGTAAAAGGATGGAAGATACCCTAGGTAAATCCAGCAATGAAGTAGTCTCAAACCAACTAAAATTAAGGGTCGTTGAAGGCAACCATTGTTCCTATATTTAATAGCAGACTTCCATAGCAATTGTAAATGAGTTAACAGAAAAGAAATCAGAGACATCAATGAAGACAGACAATGTAATACCGAAAGAAGAAAGCTTAAAAATCAAAGTTTTGAACAGAGTTCTATACCAAAAAACATTCTATATATCCACTGGTAAAGCAAATGGCTCACCGTAGTGATAAAAGGCAGAAGAAATTCGTGCGAACCTTATTTAAATAAAATGTTTAAAAATCTTTCCGTTTATAGTAGAAACGAAATTTTTAAATAACACCTAGGTGAGCACAATATAATAGTAGTTAGTGGGTTTAAAGGTGTGCCGAGTTGTCTCCATATTTTGTGTCATTGGATGAATGAGCTCACAATTCCAATAAAAAGGGAAAGTAGAAATTGAAAGTCAGAGACGGAATAGTTTCACGAATCAGTAAAGAAAGAGATATAACTGTTCTCAAGGCAAAAAGAGTCAAAAGTTTGAAAGAAGTGTTGAGTTTTTGCAAAGTTTACCTAATAATAAGTTACAGCAACCATGTAAAATTCACTTTCTGTTAGTGCGAAGCTCGATTTCTTAAGGTTCCTAAACCTTTTATGCTTTCACTGTAAAGTCAGATAAAAGTATCATTGTTGCCAGACTGGGGGTTGTCAGAATATTCAGATAATTCTATTTTTCATTAAGTTTGTAATTAAAAAAAGGCGTATTTT
>SEYY01001049.1:168549-175676 GCA_009176605.1 Armadillidium nasatum
ATATATATATATATATAATATAAATAATCAAATAAAGGAAACAGATGGAACATATAGAGAAGAAGAGAAGAGAAGAAAGAGTATGGATCATGCGAAGGAGAGTTCAAAAGCAAGGGCGACAGGACTAGCAACCCGGCCCTAAAATTATTGCTTACTGCTTGTAACAACTCTAGGACCAGCATGGGAAACCACAGCTCCGAGAAGCATGATCTTCTGGAGGACACGTTGAGAAAGTATTTAGAGGTTGTGTCGAGAAGGTGCTAGTTCCAATGAATAGGTGAAAACCCTACTTAAGAGTTTAAATAAGACTCAAGGACAGGCACTGAGAGCAACGAGCCGAAAAAGATGATCTTATAGAGCACTCTAGGAGAGGGACTTTTAAGAGCAGATGGTGAAATATACTTGTCCCACTAACAGGGGTGAAACCCCTTCCAGAGAAAATATATATATATATATATATATATATATATATATATATATATATATATATATATATATATATATATAATATATATATATATATATATATATATATATATATATATATATATATATATATATATATATATATATATATATATATATATATATATATATATATTATATATATATATATATATATATATATATATATATATATATATATATATATATATATATATATATATATATATATACCCTATTATATGATAATTTTTTGGGAAAAACCATCTAGTCAAAAGTTTCAGGAAAATATCGACTAATTTAAGGTAAAACTAGATAAAAAATAATATTTTTAACATTTGTGCTTACGAAAATATCTGAATGTTTCTTCAAGCAAAAAAAAAAATGTTTTTTTAATAATTTTGAATTTTGGCTGGAGGGCTTTATTAAAAAAATGATTTGTCAATTTAATTTAGCGTTATTTTAAGCTATAACATGCTTATTAATTTTTCAAATAGCTCAAATATTATTTAAAATATGATTTGATCAAAATTACACTGTCAAGCACATTAAAAAATATATTTATTTAAACGACATAAAAGGGAAGCTACTTCCAATAAATATACAGAATTTCTACAAAAATTATGAGAAGTGACATCTTGCGGTTATGTCTAGAACGACATTTTAGAAATGTGACGTCATCCACAAGCATTGAATTTGGGAAAGTTTTTTTCAATAGAAAAGGCTTAATTGCTGTAACTTGTTATTAGGTAAACTTTGGTTTTAGTTGAAAGTAAGACGAAGCAAAGCAAACTTCTCTTTGCTTACTCTTGTTTATTTTTTTCTCAGATTGTTCCATTTCGACGCTTGTAGATGGAGCGACCTCTTCCTCATCTCCTGTCAACTGTGGTGTTCCTCAGGGTTCTGTTTTATCTCCAACTTTATTCTTACTTTTCATTAACGATCTTCTCAACTGCACTTCTAACTTTGTTCACTCTTATGCTGATGATTCAACTCTACATTCTTATACTCAATTCAAATCTATTCCCTCTTTTGCTTTTAGAGTTGCTTCTCGTCTTCTACTTTCCGATTTTATTCTTGCCGATCTGGATAGGATTTCCCGGTAGGATCATAGCAACCTTGTGTAATTCAACTCTTTAAAAACTCAATTTCTTCATCTTCCTCTCAAAAACACCTTCTAACTTTCCTATCTTCTTCGATGGCTCTCCCGTGTTACCTGTAAATAACATTAACATTCTTGATGTAAACAAAAACAATAAATTATCTTGGAGGCCACACATCACTGCCTCTAAGAATCTGGGTGTACTATTCAGGTTGCGTGAATTTTTCTTTCGAGCAGTTACTCCAATTATATAAGGGTCTTATTCGCCCTTGTATGGAGTACTGTTCTCACAATTGGGGAGGCTCAGGTTCCTCCACTCTTCTGGATAGGGTTAAGTCTAAAGCTAAAAAATTAATAAACTGTCCCGTACTTTCAAACTCTCTTGACCCTCTTTCTCTGCCGCGTGACGTTGGCGCACTCTCTCTTTTCTATAGGTACTACAATGGCAGGTGCTCGAGGGAATTGAACTCTCGCATTGCGTAGCCCTCGTTGCACAAGGGGTGCCCTGCTCTCGCACGAATTTTGTTTGGATGCTGCAAACCCCAGGCTTACCCGTTGTTGTTCCTCTTTCTTTCCAGCCACCTCTGTTCTGTGGAACTCTCTACCATCATCTATTTTTCCTCCTGTATTTAATCTTCCTCTCTTCAAGTCTTCCGTTTGTACCCACCTGAGGAATGTGAGTTAGGTTCGGGTCTGAGTGGGTTTTCTCCCTCATCTATAATGCCAACTCCTTAAAAAAAAAAAAAAAAAAAAAAAAAAAAAAAAAAAAAAAAAAAAAAAAAAAAAAAAAAAACGGCAATAGAATCCTGAGAAGAAATAAAGGGACAAAATGAGGAAAAAAACAGAGTTAGAGTGCAAGAAGAGCAGAAAGAATATGGTTCAGAAAGATCATTGAACTTTTTAACAGAGAAAGGAGTGTTTATATGGAGGAAAATGGATTTTTGCTCGATTTCGTAATGAAGTTTAATCAGTGTGAGTTTCAATAGTTTGAAGATGGCGGCAGGTGTAGTCACAGGTATTTAAGATAGACCTAACCTAACCTAACCTAACCTAACCCAATCTAACCTAACATAACAAAAGCTAGAATATACCTTATCCAAAGTCAAAGATCGACTTGATTTCCACACTAAGCCATTTGCATTGTAAAACAAGGTCAGCTGCCGATATGCTCAAACAGTTAAACAGTTAAAATACAAATCTTATAACCCACAAATAAATAAGATGGTAATTTATATTATATATAAGATAAATTTGTATAGAATAACTTATAAAACTTTTTTTTTACCCTTCAATTTCTCACGATATACAAATTATGATTGTTATTATTCTTATTATGGTAAACGCTATATTTTCTTTTCACACACACACACACACACACACACACACACACACACACACACACACACACACACACATATATATATATATATATATATATATATATATATATATATATATATATATATATATATATATATATATATATATATATATATATATATATATATATATATATATATATATAGGCCTAGGTAAGAATAGCTGTTTGTCTGTATGTCCTGCCTTATGTAATATTATCATTTATTATTTATTTCCGCCATCATGATAATATATATATATATATATATATATATATATATATATATATATATATATATATATATATATATATATATATATATATATATATATATATATATATATATATATTATATATATATATATATATATATATATTTTTTTATTTTTTTAATTTATTTAGCTACTTATTTGATTTTTGGCACCTAGCGGACCTCACCGACGAGGGCATATATCGTCCCTCCAGGCAGACAAAATACTGCCCTTCAGGCCATCACGAAGTTCAGAGCGAGTAAAACACGTCCATAAGCAATGAGGGCTCATGATGCTCTCTCAGAATACACGAAATAGAATAAATAGAATGAGACTTCAAGTTTTATCACATGTGTAGTCTACATAATGGAACATAGCCTTCACTGAATCGTAACAAAGAAAATATTCATACAATATTAATAGTACATATATACTTTGGTTAACTCTAACAATATATATATATATATATATATATATATATATATATATATATATATATATATATATATATATATATATATATATATATATATATATATATATATATATATATATATATATATATATATATATATATATAAATATAAAATAAATTAAATTAAATTTCAATTAACTTTTTTTTTTTTTTTTTTTTTGGCTTTTTTTATTTTTTTTTTTTTTTTTTTATTTTATTTTTTAAAAATTTTATTTTATTTTATTTATTCATTTATTTTATTTCATTTATTTCATTTTTTATTTTTATTTTATTTTATTTTTGTTTAGAATTCTTCAAGCCTCATTTAAGAAACCATCAAAAAATGGATCTGACACCGTAAATACTTAAGATTTAAATAATAAAAAAAAAAATAATAAAAGCAAAATAACTTTTTTTTTAATTTTATTTAAAAGATACATTAATAAAATTAAAATATATATATTTTTTTTCATTTATACTACCATCAAAGTTCGTGAGTTACCAAGCGATGTTGACCCGATTGAGGGAAAAGGGGGAATGAAAAGTCTATAGAAGCGTTTATCAACTTTTCAAGCCTCTCAACTCCCTCCCCTCCACGTCCCCTTCATTACCAAAAGAAAAAGTCAAAATACAAGTAAATAACCTCACGATCTCCTAATTTCTTCTTATGCTTGGTAGGTGTCAAACTCAAGATTGTAGATTGGAATATTTATCGAACGGCTGATTACTAAATGTTATGCCTAGCAGGTGTCAAATTCAAAAGTGAAGATCGAAATATTGATTGAAATAGTTATCGTACATTGATTAATGAAAAAAAAAAAAAAAAAAAAAAATTAAAAAAAAAAAAAAAAAAAAAAAAAAAAAAAAAAAAAAAAAAAAATAGTTTTAGTTTTAGTTCAAATTTTTTAATATTCAATTCAAAAAAAAAAAAATTTATTTAAAAAAAAAAAAAAAAAAAACGGATTTATTGAAGTTTAATTTTTGTAAACATTTTAATATAAACTAAAATTAGAAAATGATATGAAAAGGTTTTTCATACGTTAATTATTATTATTATTATTATTATTATTATTATTATTATTATTATTATTATTATTATTATTATTATTATTTTTAATTTTATTTTTTTATTTTTTTATTTTTTTTTGTGTGACGTATTTCGAAACCCCGAATAATTGACCTTGATTTCCAGGTTGAGAAACCTTAATCTGTAGATACCGTCCCAATACGCATTTCCGAGGTAATAAGTAGTCAAAACGTGACGTAATTATAGGTATGTAAAGTGTCTTTCAGATATTATATGAGGGGGGTACAGAGTAAACTACAGGATATGCCTGTAAGAACTACAGTATAAGGTTGAACGTTTCCTGCTGGAGCCATTCTCTGTTACCGTGATGTGTGGAAGGGACGAGCCACTGGGTACTGGAATGTAATGAAATGTTCCACCTTACCCTAAGACTTGGGAGACACCTTCATACTATATACAGCTATATATATATATATATATATATATATATATATATATATATATATATATATATATATATATATATATATATATATATATATATATATATATATATATATATATATATATATATTATTTTATTATTTTTAGTCTATATTTTTTCTCTTCTGCTCTCACTAATAATCTCCAGTCTGTTCCTCCCCCTCGATCAGTTGCGTCTCTCTCTCTCTAAACTATCGCTATTACAATAGACATTGCTCTTCTGAACTCTCCTGTCGCATGCCTCCTCCATTGAGAAGAGCTCGTGCGGCACGCCTTTCTACACACTCTCATTATTTCTCTGTTCAACTCTCCGATCCCAGACTTAACCGCTATGCTCAATATTACATGTACTCTTCTGGTAAAGTCTGGAACACACTGTCTTCATCTATTTTCCCAATTTCCTATGACTTACACACCTTTAAACGCCGTGTGTCGGGACATGTCGGCCTTTTAAATTGACCTGGTTTCTGACTTGTCCCCTAACTCTGGTGGTAATTTAGTAAACCTCAGGCCTTTGCCCACCAGAGGTAATATATATATATATATATATATATATATATATATATATATATATATATATATATATATATATATATATATATATATATATATATATATATATATATATATATATATATATATATATCAGAGGTGGGCATAAGCGCAAATGAAAGCGCAAAAGCGCAATTTGCGCTTTTGCGCTTTGCGCGAAAATTCGAAAATGTGCGCTTTTGCATTTTGCGCTTAACAACTTTTTTAAGAGCGCAAAAGCGCAAATTTGCGCATTTAAATAAAAATTTGCGCTTTTGCGGAAGTTTTTTGAAATTAGCGCTTACCAATTTGCGTTTCGTCATTTTTCTTAAAAAAAACAATTTTGGGCTTATATTTCAGTTTCTTATTTAATCAGCCAAATTTTATTACTCTTTCTGCTAATTAAAAGTTAATACTTAAACTAGGAATGCCGATATATAAAAAAAATATCGATATTTAAAAAATATCAAATTGTCCTCGATAATAAAATATTGTTTATATATATATATATATATATATATATATATATATATATATATATATATATATATATATATATATATATATATATATATATATATATATATATATATATATATATATATATATATGGTTTATTGAATATTTTGTTTATTGGTTTATTAGAAATATTAATTAACAGGCAATTTCACTATAGGTTTTTCGTTGCTGATTATATATATATATATATATATATATATATATATATATATATATATATATATATATATATATATATATATATATATATATATATATATATATATATATATTATATATAATTATTATTATTATATATATTATTATATATTATTATTATTATTATTATTATTATTATTATTATTATTAGCCAATATACTAAGTTTACTGATTACTTGTGATTTCAGCGATTATACCTTTTTAGTATTTTTGTGATTAAATTTCAATAAAACAGATATGGATAAGTACTTAACGGGAAAAAGAATTGCAAACCGTGAAAGTCGTCGAAGTACAACTCCTGAAATTGAGTGTGATGCTGCTGGTACTTCCCATGAAAAAAGCAGCCAAGATGACATGGAGCACCCATGGCCCCATCTTATCAAGTACTATGGGTCTGTCAAGACCAAGAAGGAGTATACTGAGGGCAATAGAGTCTTGTGCAAGGGAAAGATTGAATGCTCCCAATGTAAAAAAACCTTGAGCTTTGACTCTAAATCAACACATAGCTTGAAATCGCACTACTTGTTTGGAAGTAACTTTCACCGATACTTTTTATTTGAATTTAATTTTTTTTTAATTTTAAAATTCAACCATTAAATATTTCACATATTTTATTTACATGACTAGTGAATTTAGTTTTGTAACTTTATTTAGAAACATCGTTATTTGCACAAGGAACTTTGTGCTGCAATTGAAGGAGGGTTTAAGCGGGGTCGGAGCTGCTCAACAGACAATGAGACATCTAGCAAAAAGCGTCA
>SEYY01001050.1:0-12403 GCA_009176605.1 Armadillidium nasatum
TATTATATATATATATATATATATATATATATATATATATATATATATCTCCTCCGGTGGGCAAAGGCCAGAGGCCTACCAAATTTCCACCAGAGTTGGGAAAGATCTATATCATGGTCGATGGTGCCGACGTGTCCAGATACACGGCGTTTGAAAGTGTGCAAGTCAAAGGAAGTTGGGAAAACAGATGAAGGGAGTGTGTTCCAGACTTTACCAGTAGAGTATATGTAAGATTGAGCATAGCGGTTAAGTCTGGGGTCGGAGAGTTGGACAGAGAAAGGATGAGAATGTGTAGAAAGGCGTGTCGCACGAGCTCTTCTCAATGGAGGAGGTATGCAACGAGAGAGTTCAGAAGAGCAGTGTCTGCTATAATAGCGATAGTAAGAGAGAGTGACGCAACAATTCGACGGGCAGAAAGAGATTGAAGAGAGTTAGTAAGAGCAGGAGAGTTGATGAGACGAAAAGCCCTTGACTCCACCTTCTCTAAGAGAGCTGTATGTGTGGAACCACCCCAGATGTGCGAAGCATACTCCATACAGGGACGAACAACACCCCTATACAGAGCAAGCAACTGGGGTGGCGTGAAGTAATTCTGAAGGCGCCTCAGAACACAAACCTCTTAGAAGCTTGTTTAGAAAGAGAAGTAATGTGATCTTTCCAAGAAAGATCACGAGAAAAAGAAACACCAAGAATATTAAGGACAGATGAAGGCTTGAGTTGTGTGTTTTCGAAGAAGATATCATAGTTGTGTGGAAGATTGTGTCGAGTGGAGAGATGGAGGAATTGAGTTTTTGAAGCATTGAAAACAACCATGTTTTCTCTGCCCCAATTTGAAATACGAGAAAGATCAGAGGTTAGTTGCTCCAAGGCTACCCTTCTCGAGTCTATCAACTGCTGTTGGGTGGGACGTTTTTCAAAATGGAAGGAATAATGAAGGGTGGAAGTCATCAGCATAGGAGTGGATAGGAGATGAGGTGATGGAGAGAAGGTCATTAATGAAGAGTAGAAAAAGTGTTGGTGATAGTACAGAACCCTGAGGAACACCACTATTAATAGATTTAAAGGATGAACGGTGGCCGTCTACAACAGCTGCTATAGAACGACCGGAAAGGAAATTAGCGAGAAGATCACAGAGAGTAGGATAGATACCGAAAGAGAGAAGTTTAGAAATCAAAGCTTTGTGCCAGACTCTATCGAAGGCTTTCGAAATGTCCAGCGCGACAGCAAAGATTCACCGAAATGCCGAATAGCGGAGGACCAAGAGTCAGAGAGAAGGGAAAGAAGATCACCAGTAGAGCGTTTCTTACGAAAGCCATACTGGCGATCAGAGATAAGATTAGAAGAATTGAGATGTTTCCAAATCTTCCTGTTAAGGATAGATTCGAAAATTTTGAGAGAACGGAGGTCAAAGAAATAGGACGGTAGGTGGAGGGTTGAGAGGGGTCCCCTTCTTCGGCACAGGTTGAATGAGCGCACGTTTCCAGCAAGAAGGGAAGGTTGAAGTAGATAGACAAAGACGAAATAGTTTACCGAGGCAGGGTGCAAGCTCGGAAGCACAAGTTTTGAGAACCACAGGAGGAATACCATCAGGACCGTACGCCTTCTTAGTATTAAGCTCAGAGAGAGCAGAAATGACATCTTTAGAAGAAATTCTAAATTTTAGGCATAAATGAGTTTAGAGGGGGTTGAAGGAGGAGGAATAGCTCCGGAATCGTCTAAGGTTGAATTAGAGGCAAAAGTTTGAGCGAAGAGTTCAGCTTTAGAAGAAGGTAAAACGGCAGTTGTGCCGTCGGAAGATATTAAAGGAGGGAAAGAGGAAGAAGCAAAGTTAGAGTTGACATTTTTTGCAAAATGCCAGAAAGAACGTGAAGAAGAGAACCAGAAAGATTATTGCATTTTTTACGGAGAAAGGAGTTTTTAGTGTTACGAAGGATAGATTTTGCACGATTCCGGGATGAAATATAAGTAGCGTGAGTTTCAGGAGTTTGAAGACGACGGTAATCCCTGAAGGCAGCATCCCTGCGGCGGATAGCACGAGAACAAGCAGAGTTAAACCAAGGTTTGTTAGGTTTAGTAGAAGGGAAAGAATATGGAATGTATGCCTCCATGCCAGAGAGAATCACCTCGGTAATGCGTTCTGCACACTCTGACACTCCCAGGAAGAAATAGGGAAATCGTTCGACTTTCTTGCGGGAAGACTTGAAGAGATAAGAGAGAGATACAGAGATAAGAAGATGATCGGAGGAACCCAGAGGAGGAAAGAGTTTAACAGTGTAAGGAGAAGGATTAGAAGTTAGGAAAAGGTCTAGAATGTTGGGTTCATCTCCAAGACGATCAGGGATACGAGTAGGGAGCTGCACCAACTGCTCAAGGTCGTTTTGGATAGCGAAAAGGAAGGCACGTTCACCAGCTGTATCATGAGAACTAGAAGAAAGCCATTGGCGGTGGTGAACATTGAAATCACCTAATATGATGATTTCAGAGAAAGGAGAAGAAGAGAGAATGTGCTCTATTTTGGAGTTTAAATAGTCGAAGAATTTAGCATAGTCAGTAGAATTAGGAGATAAATAAACAGAACAAATGAATTTAGTCGTAAGTGGCAAGATCGTTGCTCACATTAAGCATACATAGCTTTGGCTGAAATTGAGGATAGAGACAGTGTTTCGGAAAAGAAGAGGATGAGTTCAAAGTTGAAATTGGAATTGAAGACCGCCAATGTTACAAAAATTTATGGAAAAAAAAGTACCGTACATCAGGAAAAGCAGACTGCAGATTCCTGATGGGGCCAACCCCATTGCTGGAGGCCACCAACTCCCAAGCAATGGTGTGGAAAGGGGTGGACGAATGGCTAGTTTTGTAAGCCGCCCTTTCGGAGTTTCTCCGAGACTACTCTTGTTGACACCATAATAATTATTATTATTTTTTTTTTTAGAAGAATATGTTAGCAAATGTTTTTTTTATGTGAAGGAGATCCTACTCCGAGTAGAAGATAGTGGTGATGAGCTCGAAATCGTGCGAATCATTGGGTACTGAATGGAGATAGGAATACACTTAGCACCCAATATACCCAATGGGGCTAATTTCATCACCTCGGGAGCTATACTTCCCTACCCATATATATATATATATATATATATATATATATATATATATATATATATATATATATATATATATATATATATATATATATATATATTATTTTCTAAAGCTGAACTCTTCGCTCAAACTTTTGCCTCTAACTCAGCCTTATACGATTCAATCCCCTCTAACTCAATTATGCCTAAAATTAGAACTTCTTCTAAAGATATCTGCTCTCTCTGAGCTCGATACTAAGAAGGTGTTTGGTCCCGATGGTATTCCTCCTGTGGTTTTCAAAATTTGTGCTTCCGAGCCTTGTACCCTGCCTCGGTAAACTTTTTCCTCTTTGTCTCTCTACTTCAACCTTCAGTTCTTGCTGGAAACCTGCACTCATTCAGTCTGTGCCGAAGAAGGGGTACCCCTCTCAACCCTCTAACTATCGTCCCATTTCTTTAACCTCCGTTCTTTAAAGTTTTCGAATCTATCCTTAAAGGAAAGATTTGAAACATCTCAATTCTTCTAATCTTATCTCAGATCGCCAATATGGCTTTCGTATGAAACGCTCTTCTGGTGATCTTCTTTCCCTTCTCTCTGACTCTTGGTCCTCCGCTCTTCGGCATTTCGGTGAATCTTTTGCTGTCGGGCTGGACATACCGAAAGCCTCCGACAGAGTCTGGCACAAAGCTTTGATTTCTAACTTCCCTCTTTCGGTATCTATCCTTCTCTCTGTGATCTTTTCTCTAATTTCCTTTCCGGTCGTTCTATAGCAGCCGTTGTAAACGGCCACCGTTCTTCCTTTAAATCTATTAATAGTGGTGTCCCTTAGAGTTCTGTCTTATCTCCAACATTTTTTCTGTTTTTTCATTAATGACCTTCTCTTTATTACCTTATTCCTAAGTAGTTGTGCGGGAATATTGAGGACACGGGTAGGGCCCCAGAGGGAACCCCCTGGGACTCCGTTCCAGGGTACCCATGACCCTGGGGTTTAGCACCAGGGTATCCTTCTTGTTATAAGGTCGCAGGGAATGATGAGGCCCCGGGGTTACCCCCAACCCCCTCTCCCCCACCAAAAATAAAATAAATAAAACAAATAAAAATAAAAAATATAAAAAAAAAAATTATTTTTTATTATATATATATATATATATATATATATTATATATATATATATATATATATATATATATATATATATATATATATATATATATATATGGTCACCCTACCCCCCTTTATTAATTTTGCTGAACATTTTTACGATTTTCTTATAGTTACCTGATTGTTCACCAGAACATACCAAATTATTCACATACTTACCTAATTATGGTTGGTATTTAATCACATTACCTAATTATTCGCATACTTTTTATAATACTAAACGTATTTTCTTCGTTATTTATTTGATGGTTAATTTTTTTCTATTAAGATCTTATGTTTACTTAAGTGATAATAAGATATTTGAGGAATGAAACTTAAAAAAAAAATTAGACTTGTCTCTTTGTTCCCGTGATTGATGCCTTTGTGAAGTATAATAAGTTGATTTAACCTAGAACATGCACTATTTTACGAGATACCAAGAAACCCACATATTAATAACTCGAAAAGTGTTAGAGTCTGAGTTAGAGACTTCTTCACAGTGTACAGAAAGCTTGGGAAATGACCACAGTGCACTAAATTAACTCATTTTGCCCATTTTTCGATTTTCAACTTATTCCCTGTTATTATATATATATATATATATATATATATATATATATATATATATATATATATATATATATATATATATATATTATATATATATTTTATTTTTTTACAGAACACCACTCACGGGCATAGCCCTTTTCAAGGAGGGGGCACACACAAATAAATAAAACTCACACAAACACAGACCTAATGCACATCCTCAGGTGGGCACAGACTGAAGCCTTGAAGAGAGGAAGATTAAATACAGGAGGAAAAACAGATGATGGTAGAGAGTTCCACAGAACAGAGGTGGCTGGAAAGAAGGAGGCACCACAACGGGCTAGCCTGGGGTTTCCTACATCCACACAAAACTGGTGCGAAAGCAGGGCACCCCTTGTGCAACGAGGATGACGCAACGGTGGAGGAATGCGAGAGGCCAATTCCCTCGAGCACCTGCCATTGTAGTACCTATAGAAAAGGGATAGTGCGCCAACGTCACGTCACAGAGATAGTGGGTCAAGAGAGTTAGAAAGTAGGAGACAGTTTATTAATCTCTTAGCTTTAGACTCAACCCTATCCAGAAGAGAGGAGGAGCCGGAGCCCCCCCAAATGTGAGAACAGTACTCCATACAGGGTGAATAAGACTCTTATATATTTGGAGTAACTGTTCAGAAGAAAAAAATTCTCGCAACCTGAACAGAATTCCCAGCTTTTTAGAGGCCGCTTTAGCAACTGTTGTGATATGAGGTTTCCAAGACAGTTTATTGTTTATGTTAAGACCAAGAATGTTAATGTTATTTACAGGTGAGACGGGAGAGCCATCGAAGAAGATAGGAAAGTTAGGAGGTGTTTTTGAGAGGGAGATGTGAAGAAGTTGAGTTTTTAAAGAGTTGAATTTTACAAGGTTGCTATGTCCCCACCGGGAAATCCCATCCAGATCGGCAAGAATAGAATTGGAAAGTTGAAGACGAGAAGCAACTCTAGAGGCAAAAGAGGGAGCAGATTTGAAATGAGTAGAAGAATGTAGAGTTGAGTCATCAGCATAAGAGTGAACAGAGTTAGAAGTGCAGTTGAGAAGATCGTTAATGAAAAGTAAGAATAAAGTTGGAGATAAAACAGAGCCCTGAGGAACATCACAGTTGGCAGAAAAGGAGGAAGAGGTCGCTCCATCTACAAGTGCCGAAATGGAACGATCTGAGAGAAAATTAGACAAAAGTAAGCAAAGGGAAGGAGGGAAACCTGGTCAAAAACCTTGGATATGTCAAGCGCCACCACACAAGACTCCCCGAAGTCCCTAAGGGCAGAAGACCATAGATCAGTAAGATAGGAAAGTATGTCACCAGTTGACCTCGAGCGACGAAAGCCATACTGGTGATCAGAGAGAAGAGAATGAGACTCTAAATGATCCAGGAAATGAGAGTTGAGGAGAGTTTCAAAAATTTTAGACAGAACACAAGTGAGAGCTATAGGTCGATAGTTAGAAGGATCAGAGCGGCTACCCTTTTTCGGGATGGGTTGAACAAATGCACGCTTCCAGCAATGAGGAAAAGTATTAGTATTAAGGCATAGAGAGTAGAGCTGAACGAGGACAGGCGCTAACTCGGAAGTACACTCCCTCAGAACACGAGGGGGAATGCCATCCGGGCCACTGGCCTTCCTGACGTTCATAGATTTCAGGATCCCATGCACCTGATCATGAGTAATTACAGGCAGGGACATTGGACACCTGAGAGGAGAAGGAGTAGGAGGAGGGATGCCAGAATCGACCAGGGTGGAATTAGATGAGAAAAGGAGGCCGAAGAGATTAGCCTTTTCAGAGGGAGTATTTGCAATAGATCCATCAGAGCGAATAAGAGGAGGAAAGGCAGATTTACAGAAGTTATTAGAGATATTTTTGACAAGAGGCCAGAAATTTTTATCAGTAGGAGAGCCATGGAGGTCAGCGCACTTCCTTTTTATGAAAGCACGCTTAGACCATCGAAGAACATCCCTGCAACGATTCCGAGCCGAATGAAAATTAGCAAGAGTGATAGGAGAAGGAGAGTTTTTCCATGCACGATAAGCATTGTCTCTCTCCCGAAGGACAAGAGAACAGTTGACATCGAACCATGGATTTTGTGGAGAAAAATATTTAGTTGTAGATAGAATGAATCTGCCCATCCCATCAAGGATCACTGCCTCTACCTTTTCAGCAGAGACAGAAGCATCCCCAGAGATAAAGCAAGATTCACTCCAATGATAGGTAGCAAAGAAGCGGCGCATTGCCCCCCAATTAGCCCGATTAAAGTGCCAGAAAGTACGTTTAGGGCATGGTGGTGCTGTTGGAGAGAAAGCATTATAACTAAGAGCTATAAGATTATGGTCAGAGTTACCAATAGGAGGGAAAATGGTGTATTTATAACTAGAAGGAGTAGTGGTGAAGCATAAATCAAGTGTATTCAAGAATTGGTTAGGACGATCTGGAATGTGTGTGGGTTCCCTAATCAACTGCTCCAGATCGTTGTGAATGCTGAATAATTTGGCCTCCTTCCCACCTGTATCAGTATGAGAGGAGCCCAACCATTCAGTGTGATGTACGTTGAAATCCCCTAAATAGAGGACCTCAGCATTTGGATGAGAAGTTACAGTCTCGTGAGAAGTAGTAAGATATTGGGAAAAGAACTGGAAAATCTGTTCCATTAGGGGAGCAGTAGCAGAAACATAAGATAATTGTAGTAGTAGGAAGACAGATTTTAAGCCATAAAACGTCGAAATTAGGAGATTCTAGATTTACGAGACGTGTCACTGGAGTGTTAATGTTAATATAGGCACAGACTCCACCATTTAGTCGGAAATTGTGAAAAAAAGATGTAGTTTGAGACATTAAGATTGCTAGAGAAAGAATCCCTGTCCAACTGGGTCTCAGACAGAAGCAATAGGTTAAGACGAGAGGTAGTGAGATGGTGTTCAACAGACGCGAGATTAGATCGAAGGCCACGGACATTGGCAAAGTCAATAGAAAGCCCCCACCTGCACCCACCCACACGCCCTCTCATTCTCGTCATTCGAAGAGCAGATAGGCACTCACCCACACTCACACACAATCACGTGCACACACACAATTACGTACACTCGCAAGCACACGAACGTACATATACAAACAGTAAACAGGCTAAAACGGGGTGCTAAAACAAAAAAAGCAAACTAAGCAGCAAAAAGTAAAAAAAAAATAATAATAATAACAATAAACGAGTAATAAATAAATAAATATTCGAATAAACAAACAAATAAACTGTCAAATAAATGTTTTTAAAAAAAATGAAAATATAATTAGAACTTGACACCGGAACTAGTAAAACAAAAGTTGCAGTAGGCTAAAATTTTTCCAACGTACTAAAACTAATTCTAAAACAAAAACACTTCACAAATTTTAAAATACTAAAAACAAGGCACAAAAATAGAATTAAAACTACAAAATGACTAAAAACTTAAAATGATTAAAACTTGAAAAAGACACACGCACTTTAAAAAAAAAAAAAAAAAAAAAACTAGGGAGAACTAAGCACACACGTCCGCACTCAAACAACATATATATATATATATATAATATATATTATATATATATATATATATATATATATATATATATATATATATATATATATATATATATATATATATATATATATATAGTATCTGACTACTGTCGGATTCGGACGTGTTGGAAACAGCTGGGAGGCAAGAAGGGAGAAGAGCCGGAGAAGCGATTGGAAAGTGATTTAGGAGGGATCTGAAGTCTTTGGAAGATATGTTGAAGATTTTTTGTCGTTGTTATTTAGAAGTAAATGAAAATTTTAGGAATCGAAGAAAATATTTTAAAATTTTTTATTGGATCATTAATTGAATCATTAATATAAGTTAAATCAAATTAATATTTTATCAAAATTTAAGAGGAGCAACAAAATTTTCGAACCTGTCTTTTCGGTAATTTTAAATATAAATCAATAGTGAAGCATCAAAAATTTTAATTATGTTCTTTTAGATAACTTTTGGCGAACAAGTGTATTGGAAATTGTAAATTATTGATACTTCTAGGTAACATCTGATCGATAAATTTAGGACTGGCATTTCGTCGCAGTCAGGACAATTGGAGAATTATTATTAGCATGGTTCTAAAGGCTGGGAACCTTTTTTACTAGTATTTTCGCCCCACGTACGGTTGCAGGAATGTGAAGTTTCTGCAGTCGATGCAACACTGCATCTTGCGGGATATGGTGCAGTGTATAATAATAAAAATAATAAAAATAATATATATATATATATATATATATATATATATATATATATATATATATATATATATATATATATATATATATATATATACAGAATGAAGATACTCTATTTAAACCAAGACAGTATTTATGCGGACAACAAGTGTGTCATTTAGACTGCGAAGTTCTACCAAAACTCCAACACTTACGAGTAGCTGCAAAAATCCTCAAAAATTTTGAAATACCAACACACTTCAAAGGTCTTTGGAGGTTTGTATTTTTAAACTACCCTTAAATAACAGTTTAATAGTAATCAGTAACATCTTTATATTTGCTTACTGTTAAGAGTTTGGTTAATTCTAAAGATAAACCATATATATATATATATATATATATATATATATATATATATATATATATATATATATATATATATATATATATATATATATATATCACTTCCCATGTGCCTCTAGCATTTGGAGGTTGTGGCGTCAGGCCTAGCAAGCCGGCTATGTAAAAAAGAAACTGCTCGAGTTACCAAGGCTACACCTCGGACGAGTGAAAATCGAAAATTAACCACATCGGCGTGATAATGGACTAAGGAGCTTGGAGGTGTAACCTACCGGATTGGACGGTGATTATGATATATATATATATATACACATATATATATATATATATATATATATATATATATATATATATATATATATATATATATATATATATATATATGAGAGAGAGGGGGGTACCGATCCGTTATTTCGTTACTCCGTTACTAACGAAACTAGTTTTTCGAGTAACAGTGTAACGGACTCGTTACATTTTCTTTCATGTAGCATACCGAATAACTACATTTTAGTTACATTTTCAGTTACATTTTGTTCGATTTTCTTAGCTAGCCAATTCACCACCCCGGTCAAACTAAAAATTCCGTTATATATATATATATATATTATATAATATATATATATATATATATATATATATATAATATATATATATATATATATATATATATATATATACAGTGGCGGCTCGTCTATATGGGCTCCAGGGCTGTAGCCCCTCCAAATTAAAAATACCAGGCGTAGGATTTTGATTTAAATATGAAATTTTTGTCAGAGAAAAGTGATTTAATTAATTTTTTAACAACGTTACACATAAAAAGTATAAATTAATAAAGAAAATAAGGATTAAATGCATTTTGCAACTGCAAATTTTGGTGTACGATATTTTTTTCACACATCGCCATTAAATAAAATATGGGCTCTAAAATCGGAGTCCTTAATTAAGCCATCTTGTTAGTTTTTAAATAATAAGACAAATGTGGCAACTTATCAAAAAAACAATGCGAAATTTCAATAGCAGTTTTTATGAAGTTGCTGATTGTCTTCCGATATTTTGTTTGGGAACTTGGAGATCACTTTCGAATACTGAAAATATTTGAATATTGGCAGATTTGTCCTTTTATGTACAGTTCATAAATAATATAAACAGAGTAACAGACCAAATAAAACAGTCAATTATAGTATCATGTTAAGTGGAGTTGTGTTTCTTTTTTCTTGTGAAAGAAAAATTCAGATTTATAATGTTTGCTTTTTGTTCGATATATATATATATATATATATATATATATATATATATATATATATATATATATATATATATATATATATATATATATATATATATATATAGGCCAGACCGATTTGAGCCAGCTACATATTTAAAAAACTACTTCACGTACGAAAAAAAGGATTATATTTTTAGAATCCTTGTCGAATATTAGGTAAGAAACATTGGGAAATAGAAAAAAAATCTTATAATAATTTTATTACGTAAGTAAAGTATACTTTTTTATAAAGCTGGAAAGAATCGTACGTCTGGCAATGTCACTTTTTTTAAATAAAAGTTTGAAATTTTAATTTTACACACACACACACACACATACGCGGCTATATTACGTTTTCACGACATATCTTTTGCTACCCCACTCATGGCGACCAAAACGCATTTTCCAGTGATAACACGACATTGAGCCTATTACCACGACATTATGAACTGAGGTTTACACACGATACTTATCGATATATTTTTCCGATTTAAATAGCTTAGTTGAGTTCTTTATTATAAACTTCACTATTAAATGTTGAAAATGCCAAAAAAAATTTAAATACGTAATTGAGCTATATATATATATATATATATATATATATATATATATATATATATATATATATATATATATATATATATATATATATATATATATATATATATATATATATATATATATATATATATATATATATATATTATATATATATATAATAATATATATTTTTTTTTTTTTTTTTTTTTTTTTTTTTATTATTATTATTATTATTATTATTATTATTATTATTATTTATTATTGTTATTATTATTATTATTATTATTATTATTATTATTATTATTATTATTATTATTATTATTATTTATTATAAATTGCAAAAGTAATAATAGTACGATTAGCTGATTGGAAAGGAAATTTTGAGCAATGTGAAGATGTATTTTGAGGAAAAGAGTTGGGGTATAAGGCTATTTGAATAAAGAAATGGGGTTGGGAGATCCTGGTTTAGAAAAAGGGTAGTTTGACCTATTTTGGTACTTTAAATAAACCTAGTCTTTGCGTACATTGTTGAGAGGAAAGGGGCGAAGAGTAGGATTACATGGAGAAAGGGTGACAGGGGAGTGTCGCATGTTAGTAATAAGTCTTCGGGGTGATGGGGAAAGTACATCGAGAAAATGGGAAAAAAGCCGGGGAATACAATTGCTACGGAGTGAAATTTATGTTTCAGTTACGTATCTAGCTTACAGCTGATCTAATGTACTGAAAATAGTGCTTGTACTTATAACAGTATTATTTGGATAATATGGTAATTTAAAATGAAGATAAAATTTTCAAAACTGCTTATTTATAAAGTAAAATGGAAATAATCAAATTAAATAATCAAAACTAAATGAAATATATATATATATATATATATATATATATATATATATATATATATATATATATATATATATATATATATATATATATATATATATATATATATATATATATACAGTTGTAAGGTGGTAACATATAATAAACGTGGTTCAGTGTGTTGGGATAGGCCTAGCAAGCCACCAACTGATTGCCTTGCTCAAAAACTCATGTCTTGTTCGAGAGCTGACAGGTGCTAGCACCTACAAGAGAATGGTGAGAAAGTACCATGTACGGACTGCAGGAATTTTCTTGCAGTCGACTCAATCCTGTATCATGCGGGAAATGGTTATATATATATATATATATATATATATATATATATATATATATATATATATATATA
>SEYY01001050.1:12503-20003 GCA_009176605.1 Armadillidium nasatum
GTTTTTTTTTTGAGGCGAATATACTGTAATCGTTGATTGGATGAACAGGCTCTTTCCTTCTTCGTCTAAATCTTTATCTCCTCAAAATCCATAGTTTTATAGCGCCTGCTTCGTACCATTCAGGCTAGAGACATCACGTATCGAGAGTGGAAAAACTCTCCATCTCTTATCACTTTTGCTAATTTTCATTCAGCACGAAATCGTTGCAGAGATATTCTTCGACGAGCAAAGCAGACATTACAAAACGAAGGTGTGCTGAGCTTCTAAACTCTCCAACTGAAAAATCTTTCTGGCCTCTTACCAAAAACATTTCTAACAAATTCTGTAAATCTTCTTTTCCTCCTCTAATACTCTAGATGGTTCTGTTGCTACGCTCCAACTGAAAAGGCTAATCTCTTCGGCCTCCTGTTTTCCTCTAATTTAACCCTGGACGACTCCGGCAATCCTCCTCCTACTTCTTCTCCTCTCAGATGTTCTATGCCTTTACCAGTCATTACATTTTGTCAGGTGCATGGGCTTCTTAAATCTATGAACGTTAGGAAGGCAAGCGACCCGGATGGCATTTCTCCCCGACTTTTCAGGGAGTGTGCTACTGAGCTAGCTCCGTCCCTCGTTCAACTTTGCTCTCTATGTCTCAATATTAATACTTTCCCTCAGTGTTAGAAGCGTGCATTGGTCCAGCCGTTTCCGAAGAAAGGTAGCCGCCTTGATCCTTCCAACTATCGTCCTATAGCTCTCACTTGTATTCTGTCTAAGATCTTTGAAACCCTTCTCAACTCTCACTTCTTAGATCATCTGGAATTTAATTCCCTTCTTTTTGATCATCAGAATGGCTTTCGACGTTCGAGGTCTACTGGTGATATACTTTCCTATCTCACAGATTTATGATCTTCTGCCCTTTGGGACCATGGGGAGAATTGTGTGGTGGCGCTTGACAAATCTAAGGCATTTGACGGGGTATGGCAAGCGTCACTGCTTTCCAAGCTCTCCTCCTTTGGATGTTCTACTTCCCTTTGCTTACCTATGTCTAGCTTTCTTTCTAATCTTTCCATTTCGGCTGTTGTTGATGAAGCGACTTCTTCCTTTCCTGTCAATAATGGTATTCTCAGGGTTCTGTTCTTTCTCCTACTTAATTCCTACTTTCATTAATGATCTTCTTAGCTGCTCATCTAACTTTTCAAATCATATGCTGATTACTTGACCCTTCATTGTTCTACTCATTTCAAATCTGCTCCCTTCTTTGTTTTTAGAGTTGCCTCACGTCTTCATCTTTTCGATTCCATTCTTGTTGATCTGGATAGAATTTCCCAGTGGGCCGTCTCAACCTTGTGAAATTCAACTCTTTAAAAACTCAACTTCTTGAAATCTCCCTCTCAAAAACACCTCCTAACTTTTCTATTTCTTTCGAATCTCGTCTCTCGTGTTGACAATATAAACAAAAAAATGTCTTGGAAACCTCACATCACAATGGTTGTTAGGACGTCCTCAAAGAAGCTGGGAGTTCTATTTAGACTGCGAGAATTTTTTTCTTCTTCGCAGTTACTCCAATTATACAACGGCCTCATACGTTCTTGTATGGAGTACTGCTCTCATATCTTGGGTGGCTCAGGTTTCACTTATCTTTTGCATAGGGTAAGTCAAAGACTAAACGACCTATAAATTTTCCCACTCTTCCTGATTCACTTGACCCTTTTATCTTTGCGATGTGACGTTGGTACTTTGTCTCTTTTCTATAGGTACTACAGCGGCAAATGCTCGAGGGAGTTGTCCACTCGTATACCTCCACTTTTACTGCGTCCTCGTAGCACAAGGGGTGCATTGTCTGCACATAAATTTTGTGCGGACATAGACAACTCCAGTCTTGTCCGCTGTGGTGCCTCCTTTCCAGCCACCTCTGTTCTGTGGAACCTTCTTCCATCTTCTGTGTTCCCACCGAATTTGATCTCAATTTCTTTAAGTCCCACGTTTGTGCCCACCTAAGAATTTTGCGTTAAGTGGGACTTTTAGATTTTTTTTTTTATTATTCTTTCTTTTGTTTTTCTAACATCCCCTCCTTGAAAAGGGCTTTGCCAGAGAGCGGTGATGATGTGTAAAAAAAAGCAAAAAATAAGCAAAAAGCGGGCGAACTTCTTAACAGTTACCATTTTATAAATCTAAATAGTTAATTATTGGGACCAGTGTTTTATGCTGCAGAATTAAATAAGTTCTTTCCTGGATTGCATTGCATTCAAAATATACTCATGTTTGTTTTCATATCCGATTCTTACTTATTGCACTTGTGTAACTACATTTGCTTCATGCTCTATACCCTGGAAACATGGAAACAAAACAGTGTTAATTGACTCATTTACAAATTGTTTTATTTCGTCAATTGTTAAATCGTTTAAAACAAATGGCTGAGTGACTATTTCCTTTTCCCAATCAATTATGTTTGAATAATCATCTGCAATAAAGTTTAGTGGTTTTCACAGTTCAAAAACTCATGCATTGGAATTCCTTCTCTTGGGTGAATAATTCGTTGAACACCTAAATCATATTGAAAGTAATACATTCTTATAGTAATATTGGATGTTTTTTAGACATCTTTAAGTAGGCACACAGGTACCAAAAATTAAGCACATCATCAGTTGCCTTTAGATGCGACTTTACCCAAAACCACCCTGGTGCCCAAACTTTCCATATATTTTTTACTAGATTTTGAAGAGCTTTGCTTGGATATTTTGTGGAAACGTATAACCGTAAGACTCTGTGTGCTTTTATTGGCCATCTGGCATGATCAAGAGTGCCTGGAGATTTCTTGGCTAATGATGGCGATATATTCCCTGATTTTATACTAATATACATTTCATGCAAATATTTTTGGTTAGTGCTAATTTGCTTATATATATATTTGGGGATTTTTTCAAGGTTGTTGTTTTAAACATCAACTATCTCCAGCTTATTTACATCTTCAGTTTTATTTCCAATGGTACCCTTAAAAGTTTTTGGTCCTGATGTTTGTCCATCAAATGCTTCGAATATATTGTCTGAATGAAAGTTCATTTGCATGTAAGAGGTAAATTAACCACTATATCTTTCTTTCCAAATAAATTTCTGTCACCCTCAAAACTCTATCAGCCCTTTTAATATTAACTGCAGTCCCATCGCAAGGAATAGCTTAAGGGATATCTCGCTATTTGAATCAATTAATAAAGTTATTATTTCATCAGTAATACATCGGACCTTGGCAGAATCTGGTGCAATATGTCATGTAAATATCATCTAATTATTTTATAACATAATTTTCTTTCTTTTTGTTTGATCTTTTCTGCCATCAAATCCAATGCATTGAATTTGTGTGTTTTCTAATTTCATTCTGATGGCACTCTTTTTGCTAACACGTTTTCTCTGTCTTTCAACTTTTTTCTATCCAACATATTACTTTCATTCAGTATCCCCATATCCTTAATGCTGCATTGAGTACAGCAGCAGTGACCTTATAGCTTGCACGAAACCTGTCAGCTGTTTTTGCTTTATCAATTGTAAATTTTTTCCTTTGTTTATCTAAACAAATATATTCAATGTATGCCTACTTCTTCTGAGTTACTGCTTTATCAATTAATTTTTCTCTAATTTTTATACAAGTTCAAATTTCTGGAAGAAATTCTTCATCATTTCCCGCCATCCTATACTTTTCCAATGTCTCTTCTTCTTTCATACATCATATATATAATATATATATATATATATATATATATATATATATATATATATATATATATATATATATATATATATATATATATATATATATATATTAAAAGTTGCAAGGACCTTTCCCACTATTATTGATGTTTATAAATTTTATTAGGCCTCTTTACCCTTTTAATATAAAAAAAATAACGTGTGATAGACTAATTCCAATGTGACTGAATTAAACAGTATTAATTTCTAAATAGATAAATTTACATGAAAAATAAATTACAAGATGACAAAATGTAAGTTTGGTAGACGTGGTTATTTCGAGTGGTTCCGAGTTGTGAGTTCTACTATAAGATGTTATTAATAAACAGTTTTTATAATATGTTACATGGAACGATATTGCTCATCGTTTCTCAGCAATAAGTTGTTACAAAAAAAAGAAAACCCTCAAAGGTTTTAAAGTCAATTTCCCCGACTGCTGATCCTTAAATCAGTTCAATACTTGAAGGAGTTAAACCGCACCTTCAGTAAAGGATGAGACACATTAAGCCATGCCTCCTTCAGAATCCAAGTTCACCTCTTAACAGGAGATATTAAGCATCTCTCAGGGCTCCTTCCTTTATATATGTGCTTCAGCAATAGGAGGCCTTCAGCACTGGCTATTGGGTAAACGGTTTAAAATCGACCGAATAAAATGGTTTTAACCTACCATTTCAATAAGCCACTAGTCAAGATTTCTGTCTGACTTAATCCAAAAACTTCTTTTATAAATCTTCCTTCAATAGATGTTCTTACATTTCTCTTCTTTAATATTAACATAAGAATTAAAAATAAATACAAAACATATTATAAAAATATTCTACAATTCTTTTTAATAATGACTAACTAAATCATAACAAACTTTATCTTTAGAAATTAATTATACAAAATATATGTTTATATCATATTTTACATATTAAAAATTCTTCAATATATTGTAACTTATTTTTATATCAATTTTGGTTATTTAAAACTATATAATTAAAAAGATATTAACATAATAAAGGAGATATTAATAAAACAAATGTTGTTAATTATAAAGGGGTTAAAGTTAAAATATATAAAATAATTGTTAAGTCAATATAAACATTTTTTTTTAGTAAATATAAGTTTTATACAATAATATTATTAAACTTGATATTCAAATATCATAATAATTCTAAGTTTGTTATTTAAATATAAATTAAGAAACTTAATATTTCATCTAACCCGTTTATAAAACTTTCGAAAAATAACAATAATAAAAGTTCAAGGCAAGAGTTTTCAAAAGTCGTCTGCTAAAGCGTAAATGAAAATAGGATATAAACAAATTTAAAGACCTGAAAACTAAGAAATAATTAAATAAATACACATAATATTAAATATTTTAACATTAATAAATAAATAAATAATAACCTTTAAAAATAAAAAAAACTTTTATTATTAACAAATAGCTGAACGAATAAACTGCTTCATTTTGAAACAAAGCGAAGTTTAATGGAAAACGAAAGATAAATTTTAAGGGAAACTAATATAACTTGAAAGAAATATAAACAAACATATAAATCTCTTAATATTTCTATTTTAAATATTTAATAATTTAATATAATATAAAATATAAATCATTATATGAAAATAAACGAATAAATTATTATATACAAATAAGTAATAATATTATAAGAAAACATTTCAATATTTTAATTTAAAAAGACCAACATTTATAAATATTACATTATATTACTTTAAAGATTTTATTCGAAATGTGGTTAATTAAATAAATATTTTTACAATATATATATATATATATATATATATATATATATATATATATATATATATATATATATATATATATATATATATATATATATATATATATATATATATATATATATATATATATATAAACTCAACACTAAGTAGCTCAACCATTATCAAATGGAATCAAATGCAAGCTGAAGCAAATTGAAAAAAACGAGATTTCTAACTCACGATAAAAATATTACCGAATATGATATTTAAAGAAACTTTCCTTTAGCATCCCTAATTGTACATGTGTGTGCGAGATTGTGAATATGTTCTATGCATTATATAGCTGAGCAGGAGTATATTACATATGAGACACTTTGAGATTGATTTTAGAATCGAGAATAACGTAAAAGTTAGGTAATATTTGTGAGGGGTAGAGGGCGTTCCACAACTCTGAAATATTGCACACAGTATCAGACCGTGATACTAACGACTGATCATAACGTAGTTTTGACAAATTTAAAACGAGGTTATGATTAATTGACCCCACCCCCTATATTATATATAATATATATATATATATATATATATATATATATATATATATATATATATATATATATATATTTATAATATATATATATATATATATATATATATATATATATATATAATCAACAACATACAAACCTCAATTGCCATCTACAAACAATTTATACGCCCCACCATCAACTATGCCTCCCCTGTCTGGCACCCAATGCTCTCCAATCAAAACTTAATGACACTCCAAATAACACAAAATAGAGCCCTCCGCACAATCACCGGCTGCACACTCACAACCCCTCAACAACACCTACATAATGAAACCAAAATACTACCTTTAAATAACCACCTCGAAATGATAGGCACTCAATTTTACGCAAAAACCCGTCTACCCACACATCCATGCCACAGTACTCTCCTCCAACCTACCAAACACAGACTAAAACAACCTCCATCATCCACAGGTTCCTTCTAAAAACAAATCATAAACCACATCCCCCCACCTCCCCCCAATTCCACAATAACCAAACATATTCACACTCAACTAACGCATTCCTACTTGATCAACAGACCACCAAACAACATCCTTAACACACCCCCTCCCGAAATAAACCCCGACTTCAGCAACCTCCCAAGATACTCACAAATCTCATTAGCAAGATTGAGATGTGGGCACCACCCAAACTTACAACAATACAAACATAAATTCAAAATAAACCAGACAACATCTCCCACTTGTACCAGATGCGGAGAGGCCCCGGAGACCGAGTCACACTTTCTATTACACTGTCTTTCCAACTCTCGCCCCAGAATCTCCTGGGGCATCACTACCTTGAAAAGATCTCTGGACGAGGCAGACTGCGGTGGGCGGCTTCATTAGCGAAGAAGTGTGGTCAGGGAGTGAGAAGGTAAAAAAATAAAAAGGTATATATATATATATATATATATATATATATATATATATATATATATATATATATATATATTATATATATATATATATATATATATATATATATATATATTAACTTTTTATGAAATAATTTTTTTGCTTCAGGTATTTATATACAGCTTATTCAGAAGAATTTTTCGTGAAAACTTGTCCTTGTGATCAGGAAATAATTTTGCATTGGCACGATCGACCTGAAACGACGAAACTTTCTCCTAAAATGCATTCTGTAATAGCCAAAGAAAATCCCAAATACTCTTTTGATATTCCAGTTCACGCGTCCTTCGTCACAATAACGGAATAATTTAGTCACCAAAAGAAGCAGATTTATTCTTTCTTTTTTTTCTTTCTGAAAAAAGAATAGCTATTAATTATTATTCACATCAGAGTTATGCTGTAGCAGTTTTTTTCAGTATTTAAATAGGATGTCGGAACTTGTTTTAGTCTTAAAAATAAATTAAATGTTTCATTAATTTTATTAAAAATTTAGAAAAGTTTATTATTTTGAGGCTTTGCTCTATTTTACATTAGTTAAAATGTCATTGTACTATATTTAAACA
>SEYY01001050.1:22503-31108 GCA_009176605.1 Armadillidium nasatum
AGAATGTTACAAGGAGAAGCTTTAAATGCTGACTGCAGTGATTTCGGCTACATTCAGTTTTAAGGTGAAGCAAGTGATTTCAGCTGCATTCTTTCTAGTATAGTATATAAGTAATTTGGTTTCTTGCAAGAATTTTTTTTTTACTTGTTAGTTACTGTAAATCAGTATAATAATTCCACCTGTTAGAATATTTCTAAATTTAAAAATCACTAACCTGATAAAGGCACCACTTCAGACCAAGTCATCTAGGGCAAAATCATCAAGAAAGAAATCTGCTACTGTTTGGGTGAATATAATTACATAAGATGATATATGGAAACTGATATATGAATTTACATAACTTATTTAAGTTTTGGATGGTAAATATAATACATAACCTAATGTAGCTGATATGACAGATAAAGGAAGATTATTAGGAGTTTCCTAAAGATCTAAAGTGTTCGTTTGATTGGTAATGGATCGGTTTTGTATAGGTAGAAATCGAATGACACGAGAAGTATTTCTAGTGACAGGAAGAAGATTTGGGATGCTAGTAGTTAAAGAAGTACAAGGATTTGTTGCAGTAGCAGTAAAAGAAACAACATTGGTTCCAGGAATACTTTGAAAAGTTGAATCTATAAGGATAAAAGATTTGTTACGAAATTTAAAATAAAGAATTATGAATAAGATAATAAAAACACATAAAACAATAATGAAAAGGGAGTAGTTGGTGTTATGTAAATAAAATACTTCATTTAAGAAAGAATGATGGGACATTAACGTGAGGTACGCGAATGTCTTGAATCATTTGGCTATTTTGACAACTTAATTGCCATCAACAGGATGGGTAAAGAAAAGTAGTATTGTAGATAGTGCAGAAGCTGTAATAGGTTCTGAAGATAGAAAAGATTCGAGATTGCAATGTATTGGTGATGGATTATGTGAATCTAGAAATGTGTTATTGGTGTATAAGAATAATTCACAAGAAGAAGTCGAAAAAGAATTTATGGATTGTAAAAGTGGACATACAGTTAAATCATGTACAGTAGTCAGCAGAAGATCTCTTCTATTAAGGTGGAAAACCTATATATACAAAATGGAGATCCTTTGAGGTTCAGCCAATCACAGTTCATTCAAGACAAGCCCAATATTTTTATTTTTTTTATTAAAATAGAGCTTTAATAAAATACACAGGTGATAAATGCAGAGTTCATGAAAACTTTTAATATTTGACGGCAAATTCAATTTAATCTTTTTGTTATATTTTAATAAAATGAGTAAAAATTTACTTTAAAACGAAACCTTAGCATAAAGTTATTAGGTAGTTTGTAGTTTTAGTTAATTTGTATTTTATTTGGATACGATATTTATACCTTAATTTAAAATTTACTTTTTATTTAGAGGACGATTTAGGTATACGAAGCTTTCAATATTATTATTATTATTTTTATTAGTACAGCTAATTATAAATATTGTATCTAGTAGAGTAGGACCTACTGAAACAATGTATAACCTGTAATTATACCTCTGAATAAAAATTTTTGAATTTGAATTTGTATATATATATATATATATATATATATATATATATATATATATATATATATATATATATATATATATATATATATATATATATATATATATATATATATATATATATATATATATATATATATATATATATATATATATATATATATATATATATATATATATATATATATATATATATAATATATATATATATATATATATATATATATATATATATATATATTATATATATATATATATATATATATATATATATTATATATATATATATATATATATATATATATATATATATAGCGACCTATTTATCTCTGGCCTGACCAATATATGGTCCAGGAGGTCGCTACACTTTGTTGTAGCGCAGGAGAATCGATCAGGAGGCTGGGTGTTTTCTAAGTCCCCTTTGTGGAATGCCGACTGGTAGTCGTGTGGTAGCCACCACTTCTCTTCAAGCCCGTGGACCGTCCGTAGCCTTGGATGGAAGGCTACTTCAAAGGAGGAACCACAGTCGAGGGCAAATAGTCTGCCAAACTGGGTCTCCTTTCTGGAGCAGAGGCGTTGGAACTTCTTCTTCCGCTGCTGTGGGAACAGCTGCTTCTTGCCTCTGCTTTGGACGTCTTCTTCTGCTGCTGTGGGAACGGCTGCTTCTTGCCTCGGCTTTGGACGTCTTCTTCTGGACGGTGCGGCTTCTTCTTCGGCTTCTTGGGGAAAGTGAATGTAACAATATTTGCTAACGACCTTTTGAAATTATCTCTAAATGGAAAGGATCAATTAACAAATGATTGGTTTTTTCACTTTATTGGTTTCTCCTCCTTTTTTAACAAAAATTGCTTGCAAAGTCATTATTATAAAAGTTCTACAAATTAATATTGAAATAACATACAAAATTTTATTTATTTTAATTCTAAAGTATTATTTAATAATATATTTTTATAGTACAAAAAAAGATACATTAAAATCGAATTTTTGAACAATAACATTTTTTTTATTACAAATTTATTTTAATATTTTATAAAAGAAATATATTTTACATTTAAAAATAACAATTTAAAATTGTTTTCCCTTCAAGTGTTTTTCGCGTGCAAAATCGGTTTGCGCGCGAAGCCGAATAAAAATGGAGGGAACGTGTTTCAAGGCTTTGTTTACAACGTGGATTACAATTTGAGATGGAATTATACATGATATAAGCTACATTTTACATGTTTTATTTTTTTAATTAATATTTTATATTTTTATACATAAATGATAATTATTTTTATAACAAAAAGGACTTTATTTTTAATTACTAAATTAGTTTTAAACGTTTCGTAAACGCAAACAATCATACGTATAAAAAAGTTATGCATAAAATATGTTTTCTTTTGTTTACAGAAAGCGTACTTTTAAACGGTCACTATATATCAGTTCCCCCCCGAGACACGGAGTGAACATCTTCACGGATCGAAGCGTACTCGACGGAGGGGGTTTCTTCTGGGCACAAGACCATCAGTGACATCGGGAGTAGAAACATCAGAGACATCAGGGACATCAGTGGAAGGAACATCAGGCTCATCAGATGCGGGAACATCAGGTGCATCAGAGGTAGGAACATCAGGTGCATCAGAGGTAGAGGTAGGAACATCAGGTGCCTCAGAAGTAGGAACATCAGTAACAACAGATGGTAGTTTTGTAGGAGTCTTCATGATGGCTGGTTTCAATCGTCCTATAGAAACGACATCAGTCCTGCCATCTCGAAGCTTGATCTTGAAGCAACGATCCATTCGTTGTAGTACTTCATAAGGACCGCTGTAGGGGGCTTCCAATGATTTTCGGATGCGGTCTGTCCTTACAAAGACATGTGTACAAGTTTGAAGTTCCTTGGGCATATACGAACTGCTTTGAGAGGGATGGAAAGTAGGAAGTTCTCTGAAGTCTAGTTCTTTCATATGTGCCATAAATTTCTTCATGAAGGAGTCCAAACTTTGTTTGTTGTTAGGGGTTGATTGAAGAATCTCCATAGGACAAAGAGGAGTTTTTCCAGTGATGGCTTCAAAAGCTGAATAACCAGAGTCGTTGGGAATGCATCGAAGACTGAGAAGAATGATGGGTAAAGACAATAACCAATTTTCTTTTCTAGCCATCAATGCTGTCTTGAGAGATCGATGAAATCGTTCAATTTGGGAGTTTGCCTCAGGATGATAGGCTGAAGTTCGAAGGCGGTGGAATCCTATCATGTGAGATAATTCAGTGAAGAATTCACTCTCAAATTGAGGTCCTCTGACTGAAATGACGTAGAGCCGAATGCCAAATCTTGATATCCACTGCATAAAGGCGTAAGCTACTGATTTGGCAGTAGTGTTGGTTATAGGAAATGCTTCTGTCCACTTTGTGTTCCGATCGATGCAGGTAAGTAGATAGCGAAAAACTGGAGATGAAGAACCGCAGGTAGCTGAGAGAGGAAATGGACCAACTACATCGATGTGCACTGTTTCAAATCTTGAAGAAGGAATTTCGACTGGAGTAATGGGTTGCTTGGTGTGACGGTGAACTTTAGAAGCTTGGCACTGTTCACAGGTGCGGACGAAAAGTCTGATGTCACGATCCATGCAAGGCCAAAAATATCTTGTTTTTATTAACCGTAGTGATCCTTTAATTCCAGGGTGAGACATTTGATGCAAATTATTACATATCTGTAGGCGAGAAGATTTCGGAAGAAAAGGACGAGGATGAGAAGTAGAGGTTTCACACCATATCTTGAGGTTGTCCTGAAGAGGATAGCTACGAAGACGTGCGTGATATTGTTTGATTTCTTCATCCGTTTCTTGAAGTTGGGCGATAGCAGGCAAATCGACAGCATCCACAGTAACCGAAGAGATCCGGGAGAAAGTGTCTGCTACGATATTGTCTTCTCCTCTAATGTAGTGCATTGAAGTGATATATTCGTTGAGAACTGAAAGATGTCGTTGTTGACGGTCACTTTTTGCGGGATTCTTGGAGTAGAAAGCCGAAACTAGAGGTTTGTGATCCGTACAAAGGGTAACAGTTCTTCCTTCTAACATATGCTTGAAATGAAGAACAGAGTAGTAAGCTGCTAGGAGTTCTCTGTCAAATGCGGAATATTTTCGTTGTGGTTCTGATAACTTCTTGCTGTAGAAATCTACGGGGACAGGTTGACCATCAATCATCTGGTGTAAAGCTGCTCCAATAGACGTCTGACTGCTGTCAGTTACCAGTTGCAAGTGAGTTACGTTAGGCAAGGAGAAAGGAAGCGTTGTTGCGTTTTGAAGGGCTTCTTTTATTTCTTGAAAAGTTGCAATTTCTTCCTCAGTCCAAGAAAGGTGTTTATCTTTTGGGTGAAGCTTGGCTTTTTCTGAGAGTGGAAAAATGATTTTGGCGAAGTTTGGAATGAATCTTCTGTAGTAGCCAATCATCCCGAGGAATCTTCTTAATGCAGCTGAATCAGGAGGAAGAGGAAAAGCTGTGATTGCTTCTTTCTTTTCTGAGGGAGGCGTTAATCCTTCTGAAGAAACTTTGTAACCAAGAAAGGTTAGTGAGGTTCTGAAGAATTCACATTTCTCCAATGAAATTTTGAAGGAGTTTTCTTGAAGTAGTTGAAAAACTTGTTTGAGATGAGTTTCGTGTTCCTCTTTTGAATTTGAGAAGATAAGACAGTCATCTAAGTATGTGAACACAAATGGGAGATCTCTGAAAATGGAATCCATCACTCTTTGGAAAGTTGCTCCAGCATTTTTGAGTCCAAACGGCATAGAGAGAAATTCGAAGAGACCAAATGGAGTGATGACTGCGGTTTTCTCTACATCGTCTGGACGAATAGGGATTTGATGGTATGCTCGTTGAAGATCTATTTTTGAAAATATAGTTGAGTGATGAAGACGTTGAGACAGACTTTGGATATGTGGAATAGGATATCTATCCTGTTTTGTAATATTATTTAAAGCTCTGAAATCTCCACAGGGCCTCCAAGTTCCTGGTGTCTTTTTAGGCACGAGATGCAGTGGTGATGCCCATGAAGATTTGCTTGGTCTGATGATTCCACTCTTGAGGAGGATGTCAAATTCCGCTTTTGCTGCTTTTAATTTATCATCCGGAAGGTGACGAGCTTTTGCAAAAACAGGAGGAGAATCACCAGTTTCAATATAATGACAGGGTCCATCAGTTTTGCAGGTTAGACTGTTGAGGTCTATAGGTGAAGTCAGTGATGGATATTCTTGTAGTAGAGACGTTATGACAGGGTTTTCAATTTGAAGTTGAGCTTGAACAGATGGAACTTCCATGGAGGAGGATTTTAAAGATGCTAGTAGAGTAGTTTGTGTCGCGCAGAGTTTTCTTGCCACAATCGATGAGAAGGTTGAAATGATGGAGGAAATCCATTCCTAGGATAGGCATTGCGACTTCTGCAACGATGAAGGTCCAGTGAAATTCTCTTTTTAATTCTGGGATGGTGATGCATGTCACTATTTCTCCAAAAGCACTTGATAGGCGAACCATTAGCTGCGGAACAGGTGATGTTTGAAGGAAAAAGCGTCATGTTGGAAACCATGGAGTAAGGTAAACTGCTGATTGAAGCTCCAGTGTCAAGTAGAAATAAGGTACTTGTGCCAAAGATCTTGGTCGTAATTGTAAGTTGCGAACTGGATATGGCACAGATATCAGTTCCGCTCCTCTAGTTTTCCGATGGGGCAGGTGAAGAAGATCTTGAAGGTGGCCTAGAATTTGGGAGGATATTTAGTCCTGTTTTGTTAGGCCATTTTCACCATTTCTTGCAAGACTTTGAATCTGGGCCGTAGAAGATATGACCTCTACAAATTTGGGGTCTTGATTCTGATGGAAAGGCTTGAGGCCAACTGAAGTGTTGTTTGTAGGTCTCGGAGATCTTGTTGAGGGAGAAGCTACTGCAGATGATGGTGGTGATACGGCCATGACTGTAGTAGGATGGTCCATAATTAGTAAGTCATTGGCAAGTTCTCCGAGTTGTTGAAGCGTGAGGGTAGTGTGGGAAGCCAATACAGTTCGTACGTTGAGGGGAAGAGTTTTCAAAAACTGCATTCTCACAATGTCTTCTCCAATGTTTAATTTGCCGGCCTGTCTGAGCATGTCCAGTAGATAGATAGAGGGCTTGCCACTGTAAGTTTGCTTGGACATAAGATCGTTAAAAAGTTCCAGTTTTGACTTCTCAAAAGTGGTAGTAACTGCCTTTTTTAAGCGATCATAGTCCTCTGCTTCCAGCTCTGGTTGTGGAATTCTGTCCAGTACTTCAGTAGGGAGTTGAGATAAAGCGTGGAAGTACTTGGTTCTTGTCGCTGATATCCTTGCCAGATGAAATTGGGCTTCCAGGACTCGAAACCATGTTGGCACGGAGGTTTCAGAGAAAGTGGGCGGCTTTATTTTCACAGAAGAGATGACTCCCTCTCCTGCTCCTTCTTGAGAGTTTTGGGTACTCGGGTCCATAGTCTAGTTGTCAAGAAAATCTGGAAACACTATAGGGTCACCAATTTTATAGCGACCTAGTTATCTCTGGCCTGACCAATATATGGTCCAGGAGGTCGCTACACTTTGTTGTAGCGCAGGGGAATCGATCAGGAGGCTGGGTGTTTTCTAAGTCCCCTTTGTGGAATGCCGACTGGTAGTCGTGTGGTAGCCACCACTTCTCTTCAAGCCCGCGGACCGTCCGTAGCCTTGGATGGAAGGCTACTTCAAAGGAGGAACCACAGTCGAGTGCAAATAGTCTGCCAAACTGGGTCTCCTTTCTGGAGCAGAGGCGTTGGAACTTCTTCTTGCTGCTGTGGGAACAGCTGCTTCTTGCCTCTGCTTTGGACGTCTTCTTCTGCTGCTGTGGGCGGTTTCTTCTTGCCTCTGCTTTGGACGTCTTCTTCTGACGGTGCGGCTTCTTCTTCGGCTTCTTTGGGAAAGTGAATGTAACAATATTTGCTAACGACCTTTTGAAATTATCTCTAAATGTAAGGATCAATTAACAAATGATTGGTTTTTTCACTTTATTGGTTTCTCCTCCTTTTTTAACAAAAATTGCTTACAAAGTCATTATTATAAAAGTTCTACAAATTATATTGAAATAACATAAATTTTATTTATTTTAATTCTAAAGTATTATTTAATAATATATTTTTATAGTACAAAAAAAGATACATTAAAATCGAATTTTTGAACAATAACATTTTTTTATTACAAATAATTTTAATATATATTTTACATTTAAAAATAACAATTTAAAATTGTTTTCCCTTCAAGTGTTTTTCGCGCGCAAAATCGGTTTGCGCGCGAAGCCGAGTAAAAATGGAGGGAACGTGTTTCAAGGCTTTGTTTACAACGTGGATTACAATTTGAGATGGAATTATACATGATATAGCTACATTTTACATGTTTTTTTTTTTAATTAATAGTTTATATTTTTATACATAAATGATAATTATTATAACAAAAGACTTTATTTTTAATTATTAATATTTTTAAAGTTTCGTAAACGCAAACAATCATACGTATAAAAAAAGTTATGCATAAATATGTTTTCTTTTGTTTACAGAAAGCGTACTTTTAAAAACGGTACATATATATATATATATATATATATATATATATATATATATATATATAATATATATATATATATATATATATATATATATATATATATATTATATATACTATAATATATATATATATATATATATAATATATATATTATATAAATATATAATATAATAATAATATAATAAAAAATAAATAAAAAATATTTTTATTTTAACAAAAACTTCTTAATTAACAAAATTCCTTTACGATTGGCGTCTACTTCAAACCTCCAAGTCCCTTGTCTATCCCTGCAGCATACCTTTCTCCAACCTGCCGGTTGTCTTTCTTCAGCCTCTCCTTTGTTCTTTGATTCTTTTAACTAAATCAGCAATTCTACTGTCCGCTCCTTGCTTGCCTACTTTCTCATGATGCAACTTGTCACACCCAACCTTCTCTTTATAAGTAATGTTTTTTCAACCTAACTCTTTTTACTTCGACCTTCTGTAGCGTGAAGTTGTCTTTGTTATATTTGTGTCTGTGTTTT